>NIXA01000100.1:0-19405 GCA_002242795.1 Byssochlamys sp. BYSS01
AACCAAAAAAAAAAAAAAAAAAAAAGAAAAGGTTCGCTCACCCTGAGATTTGTTCCCGTTTCGTCCCAGTTGCGGGCCGGTCGTTAGAAAGGGCGGATCCGCTTTGTGACCCATAGAATGTTATTCTCGCGTTTCATTCCTTGGTGTAGCGTTCCAATGCTCGCAGGACGATCGGTCAACCAGGGCGGGATCAGCAGTCGAGCAAGCATGGGGAAGGGGGGGGGGGGGGGGGGGGGGGGGGGGGGGGGTTCAGGATGAGGATGAGGGAACACGAAGGAGAAGTTAATCAAAAATATGACATGGCAACTGAGTGAGGCAGCCAGGCAAACAACCGCGATGAGGTGGTTTGCCGATGGATGGCAGGAAACAGTAGTTGGATGCCACATTTTGCAGTAGCGAGATGGGCGCCGACGATCCTCCATGGGCCTTCCCCCTCCTTTTTGGGCTCAGGGTTGCAGCAGCTCAGGCAGAGAGCAATGCCATTGAGGCATTGTGGACGACTGGACGATATTATCAGTCATATATTAGCAGTCGATCAGTAATCGAGGAAATGCATTGTGCTGTCCGAGCTCTCGCGCGCCTTGTTCGCTTGTTCGCTCTGTCGTCGTCGTAGTCGTCGTCGTCGTCCTCGTGGTGGCCACGGCTCATTTCCCGCCTCTCGCCTTGGCAGCCAGTCAAGTGTCGACCGACCCGACAGCTTGGAAAAAGAACGGGCGTTTCTCGAGGCTGGTATCCCGGAGGAGCCCCGATTCATCGCGACAAAGTACTTACCCATCGGCCGGTCCCTTTTCCAGACGTTCTGTTAGTTCACTATAGCTATATCTATCTATGTGAATCACCGTATGGATGGAAATCTTCCGGTCCGATGTTTGGGGAGCTGCCCAACGACCTTATTATTATCATTATCATTATTTGTCTAGGTACTATTACTAGTACTCTTTTGGTCTATACTCTACAACGCTGCAGTCGACTCGACACCCGTTTGCACAGAGCTCTGATTGCTGGCCTCATCCCTCTTAATTATTCTTATTCCTCCTTCTCCCGTACTACCTACCTAGCTAGGTACCTAATTACTACTGACTAGTATGTGGGCCGCACCTCCTATTACTACTACTGTTATTATTATTATTATTCGACGAAGACGAAACCATATCTGACTATCGACTTGACAGACGCTACGACCAGCCACGAGCGTGATTGTTTTTAATTTCCTGATTCCAACCGTTAATTAATCCGGCCCAGCCAGAGTCGCGATTTGCGACCTGCCCGACTTTCCTCTCTCTGCTTCTGCTTGCTTTCACCATCCGCACCGTCATTTAATATCAACGTTATTGTTATTCTCTTATCATTTCATTACTTGTTATTAATAGCCCTGGAGTGCTACGACCGCTCTCCTGTTGCTGTCGAGGTTGGGCATTATTATTATTATTATTGAGTTGCGCGAAAAGGTATGCCCATCTCCTCCGTGCCCAGCCGTCTGCCCAAAACTCAAAGCCAAAAATGGTTCGGGGAGCGACGATGCAGCGACGATGCGACGACGAGGAGGAGCGAGAGCCAACGGTCGGCGGTGGTTATGCCGTCTCGTGTCTGCCATGCTTTTTCCTCCCCGATCCTCGGGTTGCGCCCGCCTGGTCCATGCACTCCCTGCACCGCTGCTCGTCGTCTTTCCCTTCCTCCCTTCCCCTCCACCGGGTCCGTATGGCCGGTTCCCACTGACTTTTCCCCTGTCGGACCAGACTTCTCTCTTCTGTGGATCCTATCATTGTCCACAATAGCTGAGCTGCCTTTGAACAAGATAGCAGAAGAAAAAAAGGAAACAAAAAAGAGACAACCGCGGAGCTCACCTTTTTCGGTGTCAACTAATACAGGGGACCCACCGTCTCACTAAGCTGGTATTATCCGTTGTGAACCGAGAGCTATCTATCTAGTCTCTTCGCGTCACCTCTTTTATTGTTTTACGCCAAACTGCCCGCAATTGACTCAGTCCATTGGATACCGAATTGACGGGATAGGGGGTGGGAAGACCAAAAACAGAAAAGAAGAAAAAAAAAAAAAAAAAAAAGAGAGGAAAAAGGTATAGAGAGAAAGTGACCACGAGCAAGGAACCGTTACAGCATGCCTTCCTAGCCCGAATCCCGCATTGAATTCCGCATTGAATCCCGTCTAGGCGCAAACCCAAATCCTCGATCTTGTGGTCACCACCAGCGTTACCGCCGCCGTGGCGGTTCTGCTGTGAGAACACGGAGATGATCGGTCCCAACCTGAACAAGCCGCAGGCTGGTCCTCTGCCTCCCTCCATACCTGGCCCTGCTCCCGTTCATGCCATGTACGATTCTCACTCTTCCTGGCGCCCATATCCGCCGCCGTCTTTCGGCTCCCAAAGCGCGCCTCCGCCGCGTCGACCTTCCAATCCTCAGCCGACTCTGCCTGCGCCGTCGCCTGCATATCCAGATTATCCGCATCGTGTGCTACCAGAGCTCCCTCACGATGCTCCTCCTCCGTACGCGCGAACAAGCAGCTTATCTGCCGCGTCCCATCCCTCCCCGCCGCCTCCTCCTCATACGCCACATCCCAACAGCTATCCGCTCATGAACGGCTCGCAACATGAACCTCCTCATCACTCAGCTCCTCCTGACTTCAGGTCCCGTATGCCATATCCGCCGCCCCCGCCCCCGCTGTCAGCTCAGCAGGCGCATGGCAATGGGGATGCTCCTCCCATTCACCCACCATCCGTGGCGCCGACGCCAACATCAGCGACAGTTCCTGCTCACACAATTCCTCCTCCTCAATATATACATCCCGTCTCACATATTCCTCAGACACCAGGCCCCTACGACCCGAGTTACTATCCGAACCAACCGTTCGGCTTGCGTCAACGAAAAGCCACTAGGGCTCAACAGGTAAGCCTGCACTGCACATCTCTGGAAATTGAGAGTTGATGTTGGAGAAGAAGACTGACGCGCAAATCGAAAGGCCTGTGATCAATGTCGAGCAAGAAAGGCGAAATGCGACGAAGGGCGTCCCTCGTGTAGCCACTGCAAGGAGAACAATTTGACCTGCGTCTACAAAGAAGTTCCTCCCCACAAGTCTGTGTATCTCAGCCTCCTCTCCCCAACCCGGCTTCTGAAATGAATCCAAAGAAGACTTCTTGCTTTGCATTTTTGACCGTCACTGACTTGGAGGGAAAATGTAGGCAAGAAAAAGCTACGCAGGCTCTTTTCGATCGGTTGCAGCACATTGAGGACATGTTAGCGGTAGTGACGGCCAGATCCGAGCAAATCGAGGCCAGATCCCAGCAAATCGAGGATACGATGACGGCCAGATCCGAGCAAATCGAGGATACGATGACGGGCAGATCCCAGCAAATCGAGGACCTAATTGGAGAGCAGATTGGTAGAGTCCAGAAACAGCTTCAGTATCAGCATACAGCTGAAATTCGCCGAGAGGTCGTCGATTCAACTAGACATGCTCGGAATGCGCAGCCGCTTCCCAAGGACTCCACAATAGCTCCCGGCATGGAGAGAACGGTTTCCCATAAGGCAACGGCGGTTCCACTGTCGAAGGTGGATTCCCAGAAGAGTTCGCAAGAAGATGCTGGCCCGGCTGTGGCTGCCAGTGGTCCGGCTAGTGCAGGTGGATTGAATGTCGATGAGGACGGCGAACTTTCAATCCCCGTCGACCACACCACAGCCGCTCACAAATTGCTGCGCTGGCCCTCGATCAGGAATCTACTGCCCTCGGCGGAGTGGCCTGAGGATTATGTGATGACACTGGAGGAGGGGAGGGGTATGATCCGCGTCTTTGGGCGCGGTGAAGATGGAGACGGCACCGTCGAGGACACCAGACTTCACCCTCCTCCACCTACCGTTCAGTCTTCCCCTGGTCTAGACGAGAGTCTCCCAGTGCGCAATTACCCGGGCTCTCTAGCTAGCAAGCCTGGTAAGAGTTTAGCTGGTATTACGGAGTCAGGCATATTGACCACGGATGCTGAAACCGTGCGTCAGCATCACCGAAGCTTCGTGGAACACATACACAAGCTCCACCCATTCCTCGACCAGACTGATCTGGAGAGAAAGGTGGACGCTTTCATCACCCTCTACTGTCCACTTGCATCGGCGGAAACTCCCGAAAACGTGTCGTTTGAGTCGAATGCAGGGCAGCTGCTACGGGGTGCAAAACGGAAGCGTTCAAGCGAAGTCATACAGGATACAAACCCAAACTTTCGCGCCCGCTATGGCCGAGTCGAGAAATGCATTGAGAATGCCATCATTCTTCTGGTCATGGCGTTGGGTGCGGTCTCTGAGTGGAGGAACAAGCCGATTCCTGGCCCCATTGGAGTGACAGGCGAACTGAACAAGGAACAGCTTATGCTCATTCTCCACAGTCCTTCTCCTGGTGCTGTCTCTCCGGACGAAGTCCACCACTCTTACCTCTATCCGACGCCGGGCTTGGAAAGGAACAGTTTCTCAAGCACCAACTCCGTCGACCCTCAGCTGAAGAACCTGGACGTTATTCCAGGATTTGCCTTCTACGCATATGCTACGGAAATCATTGGTGCGCTGCAAGGCGGAAATCGCCTGCCCAATGTACAAGCTGCGCTGTTAGCCGGCATCTATGCTGGTCAATTGGGGCATCCATTTCAGAGCCATGCCTGGATCTTTCAGGCTGCCAGAGCTTGTCAAGTGTTGATCCGGCCGAGTTTGTATGCGCCAATGAAAGATGGTCCTCTCAAGGATCTGCACGAATTTGCATACTGGACATGCCTACAGCTGGAAAGTGACATACTTGCCGAGCTGGATCTCCCTGCCAGTGGCATTTCGCGTTCGGAGGGCCGGGTTGGCTTGCCAAACGGGAGATTCACCCTCAGTCTCCCGAACGAGATCCGAGCACCGAGTACCATGATGATGATCTTCTACTCTGCACAGATCCACCTGCGCAAGGTTCTTAATCGCGTGCATACCGACTTGTATAAGGCCGAGAAACAGGGCCATGCGAACTGGTCGACTAATGTGCAAGAAGTGCTCAGCATGAATCTGGATCTGTGGCGGAACAACCTGCCAGACGTGATGAAGTGGAAGGACAGAGATCCTCCGGCCAGCGATATCAACGTGGCCCGTATGCGGGCCAAATACTATGGTGCGCGGTACATCATTTACAGACCTCTCCTCTATCATGCACTACATTTACCGATCAAGTCCGAGGGCGGTTCGCAATCCCTTGCCGGTTCTCCTGCCCGCCCCACGTCGCCGATGGCAGTGCTGAGCCGGAGCCGGAGCCAGAGTCAGCAAGTACCTGGTCAGTCTCTGGTTGCTCATGGGCCTATCTGGCCCGGACCCACGTACCGCGAGCTCCCCCAAAAGCTTCGAAGAGCATGCAAAGTATGCATCCAATCCGCCATTGCCAGTACCCAGGCCTTTGATGGTGTGCAAGGACGGCCGGTGGTGACCGGCATTTTCGGAACGGCCCATGCGTAAGTATACCTGACGTAATCGATCGAACGAAATCAATAGTATTACTTTGTACGGAGCCTTGTTACTAACGATCGATTGATACAGACAATTTGGCAACGTACTTGTATTGGCCGCCACGTATACGTCGGGCCTGTCGGAGCTCGTTGACCGGAACTTGCTGGTGCGTCTATTCTACCGGACGGTCAGGTTCCTGCTCCAGAGCCGATATATCTCTCCCAGTCTACAGGCCGATGCCATTATCCTGAAGGAGATCTACCTGAAGATATTTGGGGAACCGATGGCGGTGGGCGGGGAAGGGTATGAAGCTTGGAGCGCGAGTGGAAGAAGCGGCAGTGCAAGTGCTAGTGGGACAGTCCAACCCTCTAGCTTTTCGTCGGAGTCTTGAGTATACTCGCGCAAAATAGTTTGTCATTATGTCTCCATTTCTGGTTTCTTTGTTGTATTTATTTTGATATATTTATATATATATTTTTTATTTGCTGTTTGAAGGTTTACTGTCTGGTCGGTTGGTCGATATATTGGTGGTATCTTTGTTTTTATGTCTTCTTCTTATTCTTTACTTTTGCAAGATTCACTCCTGTCTACGTGTCTTGTCAGCTTTTGTGGGAGAGAGAGAGAGATATATATATATATATTTTGGGGGCATGGCATCTTCGGCGGCTTTCTCATTTCATCATCATCTTCGGGAGATTGACGGAGTCTCTTCTGGCGTTTTATCAAGTCCTCCTAGCTACGCTAGCTAGTAGGTATTCATGACAATACATACATGAGAATACCAAGCCCGGCTATCTCTGCGGAGAAGGGCTCTCTGCACGAGTACTTCCATAATTGAAACTGCTACTACTACTACTACAGACGCTGTAGTGATGAGCAGATCTCTGCATGCTATCGATACCTTACCTCCCTACCTACCTACACCGTTACTCGCGTTACGGGCTGCATATGCACGGATGGGCTGTGACTGCAAGCGGACGGCCAACCACAGCCACTGGACTTGGCGTGGAGGGTCAGCGGGCGAGACTTGCCAGCTGGCGGCTGCAAGGCTGCGAGAGAGAGACAGACAGGAGAGACGGAGAGCAGGGAGCAGGGAGCAGGGAGCAGGGAGCAGTGGGCGTCATGGAGGGGTGAGTGAGGGTGGCTGCCGAGGCTGCAGCTGAGAGCCACATCGCGCTTGGCCCAGACAGGACATGGTCGTTACTTACCTTGTCCTGTATTACCGCCTGCCTGCCCAGGTGGTACCCCGGACGTAATCATACCGCACGTGCCCCAGCCTCTCGGATTCTTCCAAGTTTGCCATCTCGCGATCGCCACCAGCTCGACCTCGATCGACCGTCATCACCAAGTTCACTCATCCTTGTTCTAAAGCGTGCTTTGATTTTTTTCTCTTTCTTTTTGACTACACATCGCCTATCGTTGTCGTGGAGAAGACACTTGCTATAGTCTCTCTCTATCGAGCTTGACTGGATCCGTGGGTCTGCCGCTTATAAGGTGTGCGCCGAGCCAAGCAAGGATCCTCTCCGAGTCCGAGTTTGGTACGTTTTAGTGGAGAGGCAATAATAACCACGGTTCAGCTCCCGTGTGTTGTTTACTACTCTCCGCCAATGTCATAACAACACCTTCTCTCCTTTCCGCATTCTTCACACCTCTACCTTTTTTTTTTCTTTATATATATATATATAATTATATATACGATATCTTATCTATTCTTCCGTCCAAAGGGGAAATCAAACAAGAGAAGGAAGCGCAAGGGAAACGAAACTCCATATCCACATGCATCTTACCGCCCTTCTCGATTAACCGAACATCCTTTTCTTACCCATCATACCATGTTCAAAGCCCTGCTGGGCGGCGGCGGCCGATCCTCTTCAGACGCCCGCAGAAGCTCCAATGGCAAATCTTCCTCCCGTCGCAGCGCAACCGACTCCAAATCCAGATCCTCGCGCTCCTCCGCCTCGACTACCTCCTCCAGTCGCAAGTCAAAGTCCAGGTCCTCACGGGGTGACGACCGTGATCGAGACCGTGGTCTAGGCGACCTGGAGACTAACTCGTCTTATGCCAGCCGGAGCCGCGGCCCTCCAAGCATAGCAGATGAGTCCGTTGCGTCGACTTACGTGACGGCCGATTCGGGCCCGGTGTCCGTCGACAGAAGATCAAAATACACGGATGATGTTGACGGCCGCCGCGACCGTCGCGATCAGTTCTCATACACCAATGATTCAGATACTAGGGGTACGCGTTCGCGTACGCGCGGCCTTGACTCGGTGCCCGAACGCTCAGAAGGGACGCCGGACAGAGGGGGCCCTCCGGAGGACGCTAGGCTGGAACGTCGTGACAGTGGCAGAACTCGCAGGGGAGAAGGGCGACGGAGCGAATCTGGCGATTCCTATCCGCCTACCACCGTTCCACAGTCTTCTGGCCCGGCTGGTTACTCTGCAGCCTACGACCCTCACCTCCAACAGCAGTTCCCGGGCCAGATGTCCGATTTTGCGGCCGAGCCATTCCTACCGCATAACCCGGCCGGCGAGGCAGCTGACTACTATGGTGACCAAGGCGAGTCCGTAGCAGCGCAGCCGGGAGTTCGTCCGAATCGGCCACCAGTCATCCCCAATAGCCAGGCGCACCTCACCGCTGCATCTGCCACACCCAATCCTCCACCAGAACCTAGTAGCGTTGGGGAGGTCGGTGCCGCGGCCTCCTATTTCAACGATTCCTCCGATTTTGGGTACCAGGGTACTGCGCAGTCCGGCCCGCCACCCAAGCCCCCAGGGCCCTCGGCACCCGGTAAACCCAACAAGCCCTCGCAGGCTTCCTCATTTGTCGCTCCTGCGGCTGCTGGGGCAGCCGCTGCGTATGGGATCGGGAGCCTTGCCTCCCACGGCGGCGGCGGCGGCGGCGGCGCGAACGCGCCCCATGCCGACGGTTACCCCCAGTCCTACGGCCCACCTCCGTCACAGTCGCAGTCTGGTGTGACTGCCCCAGGGAAGCCCTCTCATTCTTCTGGCATATCCCCTGCTGTCGGTGCTGCTGCGGCCACTGCAGCGGCGGGCTATCTTATGGGACACCACCACAACCACTCGTCGTCAAGTGTCAGTAGTAGCTCCTCATCACAATCCAGTGTTGCAGGCTACGGACAGTCTTCCCATGGTGGGGTGAGCACTGGTGGTTCGGGGCACGGCCCATATCCCAGTCCCAATACTGCTTTGGTAACTGCCGGTGCTGCCGGTGCTGCCAGTGCCGCAGGCTACGCAGCTTCCCACGCAGCCCACGGAAGCAACGCCTACTACCAAGGCGGTTCTTATTCCGGTTCCGGATACGGACCGGGGTCAATGGCCTTCCAGCAACGACACCGACATCGAGGTCCTCTGGGCAAGTTTATCGACTTCTGGAGAGATCCGGAGGGTGTTGGCCAGTTTGAGGATTATACGGAGGCCATTGGTGTATGCAAGTACTGTTTCGAGCCTGGGACGACTTCTCGAGATGCTCCACGGAAGCATCACTACCGATCGCGCCGCTCTTCCGCGGATCGGTACAGCAGTAGCAGTAGCTCCAGGGTGAGCAAGTCGAGCCGACATGCGCATTCGAGGGAAGAAAGCCGGCGCCCTAAGTCATCTGGAAGCAAGTCATGGCTGACCGGGATGCTGGCTGGCTATGCCGCCGATTCAGCTTTGAGCAAACACCGTGACGACGATAGAGCATCCAGTTCACGCTCTGATCGTGTGCCCGGCTCACGGCACTCGTCATATGGCAGTGAAAGTCTATCAACGTTAGATAGGCGGGACTCCGATTATCCTTCTACGTACGCTCGTTCCCATGGCAGTCGATCCTCCGATCCTACTGGCTACGGCTACTCTTCTGATTCCAGGAGGAAGTCAGATAAAGAATCACGATCCTCGTCGCATGCTGATTCTCACTCTTTCCTTAAGGGGGCTGCACTTGGTGCTGTTGCGGGCTCAGCTGCTCACGCATTGTCAAAGTCCCGTCGCGGGGACCGATCCCGGCACAGAAAGAGCTCGTCTTCATCTGGCTCATCCTACTCATCCTCCTCTAGTGTTTCTGGTCGCAGGTCGCGCAATTTCGGCTTTGGTTCCTTCTTCTCCGCACCGTCTGAGAGTCGGAGGAAACCGCGTTCCAAGAAGAGTGGAGGCTTCTTCCCTTTTGGTAGAAGTAGTTCGGCCTCGTCTTCGTCGGTGGACGACAATCTGGCCTTTGGAAGCGAAATATCCTCAAGTCGAACAGGTAAGTTCAAGAAGCGTAGGAGTGGCCATGATATCGACGCAGCGCTCGTCGACCTCGGGGCTGCCGGAACCGAACTCGCCGCCTCTTCTAGTCGCGAAAGGCGACGACCTGGGGAAGTCCTCGCTAGAAAAGATGTCGGGACCCGACCTGGTCACGCCGCAGGTTCGGATGATGATGATAGCTGGGAGGATGCCGACTCGGACGAATATTCCTCGTCCAGCGTCAGTTCAGGCTTAGCGTTTGGGGGCAGCTCAGTTTTTGGCAAGTCAGTGTCCTCTTCTAACTTAAGCAATTTGAGATTTAGCTGGAGACGGCCAAACCATAAATCCAAGGAGAGCAAGGGTCGGCGAAAGTCCGATCACTATCTTCCAGCTGGTGCTGCAGTGGCCGGTGCATTAGGTGGTGCTGCGCTAGCCTCTGCGTACGACCGGGATGAACATCATGGCGAGAGGCAGAAAGAGAGCCGAGGAGATTCGGGAAAACTTCAACGAGTTGTCCCCGTCCCTACTTCAGATCCTACTCGTTTTGATGTGGCCAAGATGTCATCCTCATCATCACTCAGTGGCCAGCCACCTCTTGTTCGCCCTGCTGCCATTCCGCTTCAACAGCCGCAGCCCGTGTTTCCTGTTTCTCCAGCGGTGTATTATACGCAGCCTGAATTGCAACACAGCCAGAGCGCACCGGTCAACTCTATAACCCCACTCGAAGTGACTCGACGCTCTGACTACAGAGCCGAAGATTCCCTGCAGGGAGCTCCCACCTCCAGTCTCAAGCGCAGTTCCAGTACTAAGGAGCCGGGGTCGGTGCAATTTGACCTGACCAAGGAGCAAGAAGAGAAGCAGCGCCGGACAGAGCGTCGTGAGAGACGGAGGAGACAGACTGATGATCTGGATGAGAGACCACTGCAGCTGATTGACAGGGAGCAAGATTTGCGAAGTAAGGAACGCGAGCGAGAACGCGAGCTGGAACGGGAACGGGAACGGGAACGGGAGCGGGAAAGGGAGCGGGAAAGGGAAAGGGAAGAAAAGCGGAAATCTCGCGCCCTTCAAAAGGATCTCAAGCTGAAGGAAAAGAAACGCGAATCAGCGCGCCGAGACGCCGAGTTACAAGAACAAGCCATCCAGGCAAAAGAGGATGATCCCGGCCGCGTAAGGCGAGAGGCCTTTTACGACCCGCAGAGTCAGCCACCCACGTGGCTCAGAGGGCAAGAGGGGCGAAGTGCCAGCCCCGAGTCGTTCTCAGCTGTCCCTGAACCTCATCGGGGAGACGCTAACAAGGACAAAGACGACTATTCGTCGTTATCTGGAGCGGCAACGGCGGCAACTGCAGCCGCAGCCGGAGCAATAGGCGCTGCTGCCATTGCGTCAGCGCTCTCCAGAAACGATCGAGACGAGGCTGCTGCCGACGATGACGGCCAGTACCGACACGAAGAGCGACGAGACAAACGCCGTGCAGAGCGACGTCAGCGCTATGCATCAGATCGTGGGTCTGAGGAGTCCGGCTCAGCCAAGCCTGAGGAATCTCAAGTCTCCGAGCCGCAGCCAAGCACAGAAGCTGATGAGCCATCGTTATTCCACGTGAAGACTTCTGCCTTCCGCGATATCTCCCCTTCCAAGCCTGTATATGATGATTACGCAGCTTTTTTTGCTCCGGAGGAGCTTCGACACGACTCCAGCGTTCATTCGCAGAGGAGAAGTCCCAGTTCCGACGTTACGCCAGATGTGGTGGAAATCGAACCAGCAAATGAGAGGTACGCGCGCACTATGCTTGCGTTGAAGAAGGACCCTACTCTGGATTACAGCGTACTTCCGTGGTCTGTTCCTCAGCTCAAAGTTATCCCCCCAACTCCTTCAGAGCTTACGGATGAGGAGTCCATAACTGCAAGTCACCCAGTATCCACTGTTCCGGACTCCTCGCGGGAGGAAGCGGGATCCGAGCGGTCGAAGTCTACAGATGGTCAGAGATCTGGATCCCGAGTATCTTGGGGCGAGCACCAGACGCACGAATATGAGGTGTTGTCGTCGGCGTCTGAAGATCGCGACACCACCACTCCCGGAGCAGAGCACATTGAGAAGAAAGAGGAGTCTGTCCCGAAATACATCCCTGATGCATCAACGACCGATGTACACGATGAAGTTCACCCAGACCATGACAAGGACATTGAATTCCAGTCCATTCTAGGCGCTACTGCAGCAGCGGCAGGCTTCGATCCCAAGATTGTTGACCAAACATACCGCTCTCCATCTGGTTCTCCGTCCAACGGCACATCGGTTTTTGAACAACAACCCTGGGCTGGATTCGGATCCCGTAGGAATGCCCCTCATGGGTTCGTCGAAGGGGAAGTCGAGACACCCGAAGATTCAGATGAGACGACCGTAAAGAAGCCGTCGAAAGTGACACCGAAACGACCAGTCACTGATCGAGATATTCCCGAGAGCCCCAAGACAAAACGAGATGCTCAGCTAACTTCCTCGGCGGAGACTGGCGTCAACAAGCATCAGCCCGAAACTCGTGACGTCAAGGACCAATCAACGTCCGATGAAGACCATGTTATCGCTATGCCCGGCAGCTTCGAGGGAGAAGAATTCTCTGAGGAGCCTAAGACGAATGAGAGCTCTCGCGTCTCCGATCGCGACGGTGACACAGCTCGAGATGTCGCTGGTTCTGTTACAGGCTCAGACGCCGTTAGTGCTAATGGTGAAGACAAATACTCCTCTCGCGAGCGCCGGCGTCGCTCCAGAAGGGACGATAGTTCAATCGAAGAAGTGGCATCTGTGACTTCTGCACCGGCGAGGATAGAGGATAAATCTTCCAAGGAGCGCCGTTCAAAAGACTACGGAGAAAAGGGGCGAAATGAGAAGAAATCAGCTGAGAAGACGAAGGGATCTGGTGGCTTTTTCAGCAGTGTGTTGAGCTCGGTTTCCTCATCGTCGACGGGCAGGCCCTCGTCCCGTGAAGTGCGGTCTGAGACGGGGGTTGAAACATCTGAGTCAAGACGTCGGCGTAAGGATTCATCCTCGAAACGCCGCAGTTCTAGCGGCGGCAAAACATCTAGTGGCCGTGATTCAAATCAAGATAGTGATAGGAGCGGAAGCAGAGATGATGGTAGAGATGATGGTTACGAATCTCGGAGACGATCCAGGAAATCGAAGGACTACGTGAAGGTATAGCAGCTATGAATTACTCTCTTTTGTTTGAACCTGTTTCCTTTGCCATGTAACTGCTATGTCTATTGTTCCTTTTTTGGATAGGTGAAAGTTTAAAGTCAAGTATACTGAAATTCTTTTGGCTTTCTCTTGCACAGGACCGTTCAGTATCGGATGATGCGCATGTCGCAGAGCCTCCATTAGAAAAGGACCGTGAAATACCAGAATCCCCTATAGGCCACGATGACGAGCGAGGTGCCTTGGAACAACATTTGATGGAAACCGCAGCCGCAGCTGCAGCATTGGGGGTGGGAATGCACGCCTTGTCTGAACACAAGGCTGAGAGTCGTCCAACATCACCACCTGCACCTGGGGCGACGCCGAAATCGTCAACTAAACTAACCTCGTCTGAACCGGGCCAAGAGCTTGCTCAAACAAGGGAGCAATCTAGACGGTTATCCACAGACTCCCCGACGGCTATCCCAGTGCATCATTTCTTTCGGCCATCAACATCGGCCGGCGGTCGTCTTTCTTCAGCTCCATCCAGCCCTCAGGCTGCAGTGGAAGCAGAAGCGCCGGACTCTCCGAGCCATCTACCTCGTCATCGAAGAGGGAATTCCACTGAATTCAAGCACTCGCGTGAGTTCCGCCCCCTGTGGCTTGTAGAGCGACACGGTGCTGCCAGAACGGAGTCTCACCCATCTGAACCTTTGCCGTCTCTTCCCTCAAGCAAGACTACGTCGAGGAGCGCCTCGTCCGCCTCCCTCCTTGCTGATGCTAAGGCAGAGGATGAGAGACCCTGGGAGCCCGCTGATGGTTCGGGTTTCCCTGAGACGCCTCGACGGCTGGCAGACTTGGAAAATCTCTCATCGTACACCCGGCCCGGGTATGCCGTGGAAGAGCATGAATATGGACCTGGCCACGAAGACTCTGAACAGGTAACACCTACAGAAGCAACATTCGGGGTGATTCCACCTCTTTCTATGTCTGCTACTAAGGAGAAAAAGGGACCTGAATTCCAGCCTCCGTCAGACCTGCTGCAGGATCCATTCGTCGCACCTTCCGAATCAAGGGATCTTCATCCTGTTGAAACGTCCGGCGGGGTATCAGCACCAGCTCAGACAGAGGTTGGTCTCGGTACCAATGCAGCAGAGAGTTTGAAGGATGGCATTGAGCAGGACGTTGTACGGCAGCGTCCTCCCTCGGAAGAACATATTGAAGAAGAGGTCGAAGGAGAAAAGTTGACTCCCTCTCCTCAGACGAAGGAAATCGGCCCCACTGATGTGGAACATGCTACCTCGGCTGTGGATGTTTTGGTTTCTGCTCAGCAGATCCGAGAGGTGGTCGAGCCTAGTGGACCAATTGAAACTTCAGAGCCTCATGGAGTAGCTGCTGAGGAATCTGTCCACACTGTCGGCGTGTCTCTTGCAAGTGAGCAACTTCCAGGCGTCGATAAACTTGCTGAGGAAGAACCCCCTGTCGAGTCGAAGGACGGTGTAGCTGCTGCGGGTGACAAAGACAAAGCTTCTGTTGAGGAGGCACCTGTTCCTGCAGAAGAGTCGGAGACTCGTGAGATACCCAGTGTACTGGCTTCGGAGACGGAAGAGAAGACGCTTTCCGAGCAAACTCTGACGCAGCCCGAAGAGCCTGAGCCTGAGCCTGAGCCTGAGCCTTCCGTCGTTGCGGTTCCCTCGAGGCAATCGTCGAAAAAGAAGAAGAAAAAGAAGAACAAGAAGGCTAAAGCTCAAGAGGACTCTTCGGCTCCAACGCCGGAAGAACTGCCGGAGGAGCCAGCTGCAATTCCGCCTGAGACCTACAAGACGGCAAAGGATGCCGTGGGACCTGCGCAGGAGCCTGTCTCTGCTCCTGAGGAGCCATCCGCCATTCTTCCATCAGAGAAGATAGAAAGGGACATTTCAGAGCCTTTGCAAGAGCTGATCTCTGCTCCTGAGGAGCCGTCTGCCATTCTTCCATCAGAGATCTACAAGACCCAACAAAAGGACATTTCAGAGCCAGCACAAGAGCCAATCCCTGCTTCTGAGCAACAACCAGAGACTTATGAGATAGCAAAGGATGCTTCAGAACCTGCACAGGAAGTGGTTTCTGCTCCTGAGCAACAACCAGAGACTTATGAGATAGCAAAGGAGGTTTCAGAACCTGTGCAGGAGCCATCTACTGTTCTTCCATCAGAGACCTACAAGACAGAGGACATTTCAGAACCTGCACAGGATGCAGTCTCTGTTTCTGAGCAACAGCCTGAGACTTATGAGATAGCAAAGGAGGTTTTGGAGCCTGTGCAGGAGCTGTCTACTGTTCTTCCATCAGAGACCTACAAGAAAGAAGAGGACATTTCAGACCCTGCACAAGAGCCAGTCTCTGTTTCTGAGCAACAGCCTGAGACTTATGAGATAGCAAAGGAGGTTTTGGAGCCTGTGCAAGAGCTTGTCTCTGTTTCTGAACAACAGCCTGAGACTTATGAAAGGGCAAAGGAGGTTTTGGAACCTGTGCAGGAGCCATCTGCTGTTCTTCCACCAGAGATCTATGAGACAGAAAGGGACATTTCAGAGCATGTGCAAGAGCCAATCTCTGTTTCTGAGCAACAACCTGAGACTCATGAGATAGAAAGTGATGTTTTGGAACCTGTGGAGGAGCCAGTCTCTGCTCCTGAGGAGTCATCTGCTGTTCTTCCATCAGAGATCTATGAGACAGAAAAGGACACTTCAGAGCCTGTGCAAGAGCCAATCTTTGTTTCTGAGCAACGACCCGAGATCTATGAGACGGCAAAGGACGTCTCAGAACCAGACCAAGGCCTAATCTGCACACCGACGGGCGGCGAACGCGATTTGGAAGAAGCCATTGGTGCGGGCGACAAAGCCAAACTAGAAGTTTCTATCCCGAAAGCGGATACCGAAGGAGCGGCTACGGCATCTGCAAGCTTGTCGAAGAAGGCTAAACGAGAGCAGAAGAAGAAGAAGCAGAGGCAGAAGAAGAGAGGCCTTTCTGTTGATGACAAGGTGCAAGAGCTTAGCTTGACGGATATCACTAAAGCGTCTACCGATGAGGCTACGGCTGGGGAGGGGACTCCACAACACGTTGGAGACCTCACCACGAACGATGCCGGTGTTAGCCAGCCTGTGGAGGAAAGCTCGGAATCTGTCGCTGAGTCCACGCAGCCTACAATGGGAGAAGAGCATGCTAGACCTTCTAGAGAGGTATTGGGTGAAGCTGAACAGGAGTCTCGGGAGCCTCCTCAAAAGATCCCCTCTGAACCTGCTACGATGGATGCCGAAGCAGCCCTGTCCCATGAGCGGGCAGAAGATGTTGGTGCAGAAGGTGTGCTTTCTGAAGAGACTCCGCCACCAGAAAGGCAGTCTCTTGAGCCTCTTGAACTTACCCAGCCTACGACCGTTGAGGATACTATCCGGCACGCCGTAGAGGCTACTGCCCAGAAAGCTGAACAGCCTCGACCGACTTCAGAAGATATCCAACTTAGCTCGGAAGACGCGACCGCTCTGCATGAGAGGCCTCAACAAGTTCTTGAGGAAGCAGCCGAGATTCCTGAGATACAGTCAGCTGTGCCCAAATCCGTATCACCTGAAGAATCGTATCCCGCCGATGAGGCTATCGCTACTCCTACACCTGCAATGGAGGCCACAACGTCCGCTGAACCTGTGCAGCCCTTCAAGGATATGGAGATGTCGAAGGAACCAGGTACACCTCTGGGACCTTCGGAACCTTCAAGGCATATTGCAATGGGTAGTGAAGATGCAGAGCCCGTTGAGGAACCTTCTTACTCTATTCCTAGGAGCTTTGGCGCATTCCGTGAAGATACTACGCCAGGTCTTCGACATGAGGACTCTCCGGCCAAGCCAATATCCGTTCCAGCAGCTGACATGGAGGAAACAGCACCTGCGACCGATATACAAGGACCAGTCTACTCCCCAACCGAGAAGACGACGCTGGAACCGGAACCTGCCGATGCCGAAACCCAGAGTGAGGAGGCTGTACGCGCTCCAGAAGAAAAGACCGAGCAAGTAACGAGCAAGGAGGAGGAGGGGCTTTCTACAGAACCAACTACCAATGCTCTCACGGATCTTGAAAAGCAAGAGGAATCCGCTACGGATTCGGCCCTGGATAGAGGAATCGAGTCCTCAGCCGTGGAGGCAGGTCCTTCTGCCGTGGTAGAGCAGGTAGTAGAGCAACAAAAGAAGTCTCTGGAGGATGTTCGACCAAAGAAAAAGGACAAAAAGTCAAAAAAGAAGAAGAGAAAGGACAAGTCTTCTCCTCTTCAAGACGACGAATCTGTGACCACGCCTTCCGAGCCTGAGACGAAGCCTGACATTTCGGGTGCTCTCGAAAGCGAGACTATGCAAACAGGCAGTGAAGAGTCGACAGGTGTTAGAGCCGGTTTACAGGAGTCTGGAGATTTCCAAGAAACGGGTCCAGATGACGATGCTACGACTAAGGAGTCTGAGTTCACGCCGACAGAGATGGACGAGCCTTCGACTGCCTCTGTGGAGAAAATCGAGACCAATGACGATTTACCACATGTGACTAGTGAAACCATTACGATCCCGGGCCCTGACTCTGCGGATTTGTACGAAGCCGGGCTAACAGGAGAAAAGGATGAAAGGGAAGAAAACAAACAGAGCCCTTCCCTCGTCTACGAGGCTAGCAGTGATGTCCCGAGTGCGGATGTAACCGTCCGTGCCGCTTCTGAGGAACCTTCCAAGACTGTTGCCGAGTGGTCGACTGGTACGGATCTTCCGACCGTTGACGTAGACATCCCCGTCGACTCGGAGAAAGCTCTTTCGGGCCTGGATCAAGAAGCAGAGTCCACAGAGGTGGAGATGTTATTGGACAACGAGTCTCAGATGATCGTTACGGCTGAATCTCCTGATACTCGAGCTATGCCAGTGGAGCAGGCCCCGATGACGGCTGCTCAGAAGAAAAAGGCGAAGAAAGAAAAACAGAAGCAGAGGAAGCGTCAGGCTGCCGGTTTGTGGGATCAACCCGCTTCTGTTGAGACTGCTGGAGGATCCACTCAGGAGACGGCCAAGCAGGAAGGCGATGAGGCTCCCTTACAAGAGCCTTCTTTCTCTATGCAGGATATTGCAGCCGTGGCTGATACTGCAAGTGAGCAGTTGCGCACGATAGAGAAGGAGGGTGCGCCAGTGCAAGCGGAAGAAAGTGCTAGAGATATCCCTGAGGACGATTTATCACCTACAGCCGAGCCGTCTGTTTCGCAGAGAGCAACTGAAGAGGACAGTACTATGGCTGATGTACACGCGCAAGGAAAAGAGGATACAGAAGCAATTCCGAGTGAGGATATCGGTCTCGTCAATGCGCCTTCTGTTTCAGAGGAACTCAAGAAAGGCAACACCAGTCCAACCGAGGACGTGCTGGCGGCGGAGATAGAGGAGACGCCAGTGGAGACGGAGAAAGGTGCGGATGAGACTAACGCTCCCAAGTCTACCAAGAAGAAAAAGGATAAGAAAAAGAAGCGTCGGCAAGCGTCCGTAGATGAGGCGCCGCATCCTTCTGTGGAAGAGTCGGAAACTCCCTTCTCACTATCGCAACCAGATGCTGTTGCTGAAGGCACTGCTATCGCAGCTGACACTGTTGAGTCTCCAAGAGATGTTATTGTGGAAGAGCCTGCGCAAGATGCTCAAGTCCGTGAACCTGGTGGACGAGTGACATCTGAGCCCGCCGAAGATCTCCAGCCTACCACTACCGACAAATCCGAGATCCAAAAACAGAAGAAACGCAAGTCTGTCTCTTGGGCAGATGAAGAAATCCCGGTGGAGCGTCACGAGTCAGCGGTGCCTGCACCAGAAACCGAAGACGAGACGCTGCAAGCAGAGGGCCTGACGCGCGAAGGACAAGCTACCGCAGCTGATGAACTGGTTGAGCCAACGACAATCGCCGCAGCTGATGTACCGCTATTTGAGTCTCCGACAGAGATCTCGCCGGGAGGCTCCCCTGAACTTCTCTCAGAGGAAAGAAAAACGGGCGCTTCTGAGTTAGAAGAGCGTGTGCCTCTAGAAGAATTGAAGAAGACAGAACATGAGACCACCGATATCGAATCTCAGAAAGTGGAAACAGGCGAGATTGCTCAGGATACTCGATCATTAGAAGAGGAATCGCGTGCACTGGTTGAACCAGGAACCATGTCCCCCGCTGTGAATGATGAGCAGGCTGAGCCTGCTGTCGAATTTGAATCTGCCGCGCGCGACCAGCTATCGTCTACTGAGTTAGGTGTATCACCATCGACGGAGGATACAGATCAGGCCCCCCCATTGTCTGCGTCCAAGAAAAAGAAAAAGAACAAGAAGGACAAGAAGAAGCGGAAGGCTTTGGGGCTCGACGAGGAGATCCCGGCAGTCGCTCCTTCGCCCCCTAGTGACTCCCAGGTAGAGGCTGATAAGGATGTCGACCTGAAAAGCTCTGAATTGAAGATGGCAATCGAAAACGCCCAAATTTCGAGTAGGCCAAATGAAGAAGAAGAAGAAGAAGAAGAAGAAGAAGAAGAAGAAGAAGAAGAAGAAGAAG
>NIXA01000101.1:0-19268 GCA_002242795.1 Byssochlamys sp. BYSS01
AAAAAATTTTTTTTTTTTTTTTTTTTTTTTTTTTTTTTTTTAGTTTTTGTTCTTGTCCTGCTTCCATATGTCTAAGCTGCTTTTCACTTTGTTGCTGTCTATAATTTTAGTCGGATGAAAGCAGCTATCTGTTAGAAATCAAGGTTCCTCTATTCCTCATTGGCAGACAGGCCGCATATGCCACTGATCGAGCATATTTAAGGCGTTCACATCACACGAGCAGAATTCAGGTCTCGCGCATAATTCTGTACCTATTAGCGACCCTTACTCTCGAAAGTGAGATGTATGCGATTAAGTGGAATCGCTGTAGGAATAGAAACCGTCTCGAGGGAACTGGGCGTTTCCCACTGACGTCACCGCTGCTTATCTTATCGCACGTGATTTAAGGACGACTCACCCACAACGGGTTTAGCGCGCTTCTCTTTTTTCCGCGACAAGTCGTGAAGGTCGATGCTCGTAGTTGATTCCAGGCGCCAGTGCCTGATTCTCCCTCCACTGACTGCTGCGGGATGTCATTCTTTGATTTTGATTAGCATTTTGTTTATTGATTTTTATTCATTGAAAATTGGGCTGCACTGGGCAAGGAAGCCAGCGAACTCCCTTCTAACTGCAGTGTCGGCGGGGTGAGAGTAGCCGACTTTAGCCCTGCTCTCTGCTGGTTCGTTTTCCAGCTAAAACTTCTCACCTGGTACGGGACCGTGAAAAAGAATAAAGGGAAAAGAAGGAGAAAGACAGAGAGAGAGAAAGAAAGAGAGAAAGAGAGAAAGCACCCCAGCTACCATGCCGCCCAAAGCAGCTCCCCGAGGGGCCGGCGCACCTCGAAAGAGAGACCCAACAGAAACCGGACCCGACTCAACTTCTCGTTCGCAGAATGCATCGGAGACTACTCGAACACCGACGACCGCAGGCGGTCCCGCGGGTCGACCAGGCGTGCAGCGACTCCAATCACTCAAGAAGCGCGACCCGCGACCAGGAAGCATTACGCAGTCCTCCGCGAGACCGACTCCGTTGAAAAGCGAGCAGTCCTCGAAGCCGACTCTAAAATACCAGCCGCGAGCTGTGGGACGACGCAGTAAGCAAGAGCGCGAAGCGATAGAGAAACTCGAGGCGGAAAGACATCGAGAGCGACTGGCTGAGGCAGCTGCCAAGATGCGAGGAAGAGCGAGGCCTTTCCAGCGTGGTGGTAGAGGTGGATTTGGGAGGGGGCGCGGCGGGCCAGTGGGGGCTGGGATGGGTCGCGGCGGATCACAGTTTGACTTTGCTTCCAGGCAGTCGTCGATGTCGCGGAGGAGTCAGACGAGGTCTGTTATCGATATGGGTGCTCGTAGGGGTCCAAGTGAAGACTACTCGTCTGATGAGAGCGACTCGGGCCTTCGAGTGGACATTGACCAGATAAACCTCGCGAGCGATGACGAGAGTGATGAGGACATTGTTAATGTCAAGGGCAAGGCTCCGATAAAGCATGTGGCAGGCAGCCAGGAGAAGGGTCTACGGCCGGTTCGAGTCGAATGGCACGAACACAGGGAACGGGTTGTCAGCGTGAATATGGAATCTAGCTCCAACAAGGCCGCTGAACTTCGCGAGCAGGCGAAGAAGGACGAGCAAGTGAAGAAGGACCGGGACAAGTACCGAGATAATGCTCTTTTTGTCCAGGATGAGAACGAGAGTAGTGCCCAAGCTACCAGAGGAGAACCACTCATCAAGCAAGAGCCCAGAGATGACGATGAGATCAACACAGAGTCAATGCCTTTGGTGGGCGACGATTCTATGGTTACCGATGACGGTTTCCTACCAGAACAGAACGTGAAAGTACGCCGCAGAACTCAAGAACCAGAGCCACGGCCAGAGCCAGAATTAGAACCGGAGCCTGCAACATCGGGCCCAGCAGACCAACGGAGCCTTCTACGCACGAATGAAGATATCGAGGAATTTGAAAGACACGCCCAGGATCTGGAGGAAGTGAAGAAGCTACTTGCCGTGGAGCCGAAAGAGCAACGCAAGACACCAGTCACAGCAGCAGCAGATACTACTGAGAAGCTCGAAGATTCAGAAAAAGCCGCCGAGGAAGAGGATGCGAGCAAAGACAAACTCTCCGGGCAATTATTCCTCATGCAATTCCCGCCCATGACACCCAACCTATTCCCACCTGGCGACGGCGACGGCGACGGTGGTCCCGAGGCCGAATCCGCACCACACGCAGGCCCTGACGGCACCTCTTCGGTTACTAGTCCAAAAAATCCCGCAAGTGCCAATCCAGGGCCGACGGTAAAGCGCGAAGAAGACGCTGCGGAAATCACCGAGATCGGACCAGACGAACCCGCGGCCAGATCCAACAAACCACCTCGAATCGCGACAGCGGTAGACCGGCGTCTTGGAGCCGGGCGAGCCGGGAAGCTGCACGTCCATGCATCAGGACGGGTGACGATGGATTGGGGCGGGATTAATTTTGAGCTTGATCGGGCAACTGCTGTGGGGTTTCTGCAAGAGGCATTGATAGTATCGGACGATGATCCGTCGCAGACGGAAGACGCGAATGAGAAGAAGGTTTGGGCTATGGGACAGTTGAGTGGGAAGTTTACTGTGACTCCTAACTGGGAGGAGATATTGTAGCAGTGTCTTGAACTTTTTCAGGAATAGAAAAAGGGGAGAGAATGAGAGAAATGCTCTGTCCTATATGGAGAGGACCTACATGTAATAGTAGTCGAACTCGAAGCTATATACTTTCGATGCATCAGGATATCACGATGATAAAGAACATTTCAGATGCCCGATAGACTCATACCTTGATCCCATGATCATGTGTCATTCATAAGCACTGGCTCTAAGGGTACCAAATATATTGAAAAGACGAATCCAAGCAGCCAGCTCTAATCTACTGATTTTCTTTTTCCTGAAGGGAAGACAACCCGAAACTCGAACCAATCAGAAATAAAGAGAGGTCGATACCAAGGTTGCAATAGAACGTAACGTAAGATTCCGAAAGGAGCTTACTGATCAAGTCCATTGAACTCGATCAATCGCTTCGCGATCTCAATCACTCTATCGTCTATATTTGCTGGGATCCCATTTCCCACCGGGCGAAAGCTGGACCCCCCTGCTGTTTGACCAAGCGTAGGGTTATCAATTCTTGCGGCTAAGACTTCATCGAGCATCAGCCGGAGCCGGGAAATGAGGACTCCAATACGTGCCCAGCCGCGCAGACGGAGCCAGCCGTCAACGATCAGACCGCGACCTGTTGTGTCGAGGGTGATGGAGCCGCAGAAGAGGAGGAGAGAGTAAGGGTTAAAGGCTTGTTCGGGAAAGATGTTAGCATTTTCAACTTTGTGATGGGGTTTCATGAAATAATACTATGCTAACTTACGGGTCAAGTCACGGATGAAGACCTTGCTCGTAGCCATCTTCGTAAAGTAGCTCAGATATGCCGCAGCGCCTGGGTAGCTCTGTGCGGAGAATAAAATAGAGCTGGGATGGATGAAGACACGGCCGTTTTCCTGGTTGAAGTATCTGATCGTTCGGGCGTCAGGATCAACCTCAACTGTGCCGGTCATCGAGCTGGTGAATTTCTTGTCTGGAAACGATATCTGTGCGATCTGCGGTTGGAAAGCGCCTGCGATCAGCGCACGGAGGAGTCTTCGATTTCCTGAATTGCGATTCCATCGCGATGACGCTGCCGTAGATGTCGGCGTTGTGCGATCCGAATCCGGATAATCGACAGGGATGATGCCAATGTCTTTTAACGATGTCAAAAACTGCGCTCGGTTGGATGAGATGTCACGGAGCGTTTGATGGGACAGGAAATTTGTCGAGCACCAAGCTTGCGTCTGCCAGTAGCCCTTTGTGCTTACTCGGTCAGACCACTGCTGATAGGCAGAAAGATCTGTGATCAGGTCACCGTCGCCCGTCGAAAATTGTGCTTTTGTAGCATCTGCCTCCTCCCTCTTATCGCGCGGTAATACGAACGGACTCTTGACCGTGAGGATGGCCGCAATGGAAATGCAAGCATCCATACACCCAAAGATCGATCCGTATATCATGAGTTTCGCACAGCGCAGGTCCGCTGGGATCATACTCAGATATCGTCCAAGTGCGGTGAGCCTGTCGTGGTCTAGGGCTCCCACGCGATGTAGGAAGCCGAGGGCACCTTCGACGGCAACGCTTTCAGGAGGAGTTATTGTACTGGCCAAAAAGGCAGCTACATCATCAATGCCCTTCATTGCCTTCACTGAAAGGCAAAGTTGCTCAAGCGGGACACGTCGGATTTCAGGGTCCGGTCGTTGGGCCATGTTCGCCTCAGCTTTGCGAGTATAGAGCTTATAGCATGTTCCAGCCCTCACGCGGCCAGCGCGCCCTCGTCGCTGCTTGCATGCTGCTTGTGATGCCCACACTTCTTGCAGTCTAACCATGTTGTCCTTGGTGTCGTAACTGGTCTCCTTCACTCTGCCGGTATCGATCACTGCAACAACATCCTCAATAGTAATCGACGTTTCTGCCACATTTGTAGCAGCGATAACCTTTCTCTTCCCCTTGGGTGGGGCAAAGAAGACCCGGCGTTGCTCGGCCGGAAGAAGGGACGCATGCAATGGCTGCGGATAAGCGTTTGGAATCTTTCTTACCGCAGCCAAGCATCGTTCAATCTCTAGGGTGCCAGGTAAGAAAATCAGGATACCCCCCGGTCGATCCCCTAACTGGGAATCAATATATCTAACGGTGGATGCGATCAACTCGTAATTGATCCCCATGCCGAGGTTACGAAGAACCTTACCCAGTGGTGCGTCTGACTCTCTGCTGTGACTGAACTCTTCATCATCGTCTCGTTCCGTAGCTTCGGGTGTAAATCCGACCTCGCGGACTATATCGTCGAGGTAGAAATCCTGAACGGGGAACGTCCTGCCGGGGATGTTGACTAGTCCGACGTTCTGGCGGCCGCCGAAGTAATCGATGAAAACATCTGCGTCCAGAGTCGCACTCATCAAAATGATCTTCAGGTCCTTGCGATAACGGAGGACACCTCGGAGAAGAGCCAGGAGGAAATCGGTATCGAGGCTTCTTTCGTGAACCTCATCAACCACAACATGTGTGATGTCCGCGAGCGATGTGGCAACATTTCCATCAGGACCACTGCCGGTTTGCAGGCGACGAAGCAAGACACCAGTCGTGACGAATGTAATTCGCGTTGAACCAGGCGTCATCTTGGAATCCCCGCGGATGGCATATCCAACTTCCTCCCCTACAGCCGAGCAGCGTTCTTCGCTTACTCGATCGGCCAGTCCGAGAGCAGATATCCTCCTAGGTTGTGTGCAGACAATGTTCGCAACAGCACCAAGACCGCGATTAATCATATCGTCCAACACGAATTGCACGGATTGCGTACTCTTACCGCTCCCTGTCTCACCAGAGATGATGGTTACCTGATTTGAATTGACAGCCTGTACAATAGCATCCTGTGCATTCCAAGCGGGAAGCGACTCTCGATTCTGGAGCATGACCTGCTGTTTCTGGGTCGACTTCTTGGTTTCCCACGCTTCACGTATTGCAACGCTCCGTTCAGAGTTTGGATGCCAGTCGATGTTTTTCTTGGCTCTGCGTGACTGACGTACAGGTAGCGTTGAGGTCACTCCAGCACTCGACCGAGGAGCTGTCACCGTAGAAATATCCCGCAACTTTCCAGGATTTTCTATAATGCGCGGTAAATTATTCTCCAACCAGTCCAGTATATTATATATCATCGGCTCTCCCAAGAAATTCTCTTCCGCATGTTGTATCGCTTGGCGGATGGCACTAAGTCGTATGTAAGCTGGGATATTCCCTGCCTGGATTGATACAACCGGAGGCGATGAAGGATAATGGCCAGACGGTCTCTGGAACTGAAACGAAACGGGCAATGGTAACCCGGATTCATCGCTTTTTATTTTACAAACTTGAAGCGATATCCGAGTATAGCGCTCAGCGAAAACAGCCTCCAATGTAGTTTGCTCTTCTGCCCAGGACTCATCATCTTCAGCAGGCATGGAGGCCGCAGAAGAAGATCTGTACCCGTGAATCAAGGTGTCTTGTAACGACTCTGCTGCGACAAGCTCATTGCCTTCACTCTCATCCAGGATTTGAGAACAGAGTTCGGCCGGATAGCCGATGGAGGCCAGTCGCTTAATCTTAGCTTCTCTTGCCACATCACTCGTAGCGAGAGATACGCCAGCGGAGTAGCCCTCTGGAAGACTCCAGGGTGGCAGATCATCTTCAGGGACGTAAACCAGAAGCCACTCAAGAACCTCTTCCTTGTCTTTGCACTCAGCCGCGGCCTCTTCAACGTGGCTGCGTCGGAACCCTAAGCGGACAAATTCCTCAACAGCTGTCTTTCGCTCGTTTTCCGACATCTTGACCATGTAAGGGTTCCAAATAGCATGCTGGCGTAGCAGATCCTCGATGTCACGCCGGATTCTACTTCCCATGTCCACTTTAGGCGCCTGTGACCATATCTTTCCTCCCATCCTCTGACCGGACGGACCAGGTCCCAGAGTAACGGTACTGTCCTTGGCTGCAGCCCGCAGCTTCTCATTCTCCTTTTTCTTCTTCTCAAACTCTGCAGCAGCGTTTTCTCTCTCTAGTTTCGCCAAGAAAGGGTCCGCTTCATACATCCAACCCTTCCCTTCTTTGGTTTCCGCAGTCTTTAAATCCGTGAAATCCTCCTTCCAAAGCTTCTTATAAGTAGGAGGCATCATCATATGCAGGTTTCGCATATTGCAAACACGGAACAACGCATACGCAGCTGCGAAGTGGCGAGCTTCTAGCGCTGTTGATTGTGCAGCAAGGTGCTTATGCGACGGAGGGAGCCTCATTGGAGGAAGAGTGGTTAATTCTCTCGTCTTCGGATCAACGCGCTTTAAAATAACGGTCGAAACGTATCCATCTGGTGTTTTAGACTACAAGATATAAAATCATCAGCATAGGTCTTCGTCTGAGCAACGAGGAACCGACCGCATTGTAATACCATTGTATACTCTGGTTTCTCCCACCGTTGCTTCTGACAATGCTCCGCCAGCATATTAACGGGCAGTTTCCCCGTCCACGACGCACCACCGATCATTTCCTTCACAGTAGGCTTCTTCGGCTCCTCCGTCGAAGCCTGGGCGTTCTTCGCATCCTCGGCGGTGCGCCCAGCGGCGGCTTTGGCTTGTTTAGTTCCGGGTTTTGGGCCTCCACGGGCGTCATTCTTTTTCTTTGGTCCCATAGTGTGAGCGATTTTCCAGTGCGAGAAAGGACGCCCGTGGAGTAAGACTGTTGTGCTCAAGAAATGTTACTCCCCCGCGTAGGAATATTTTGGGCCTTCCGCGCTAGACTCTTTTCGGACTTGACATGGTAACTGTGGAGAAGCTCCCCGCAAGACAGACAGCGAGGTCTCTTCGAGTTACTACTTACTAGTAGTTCCCCGCGGTCGTCCGGAAATCAAAGAGAGACGTGCGATTTGAATAAGGCGACATATTCTCTGAAAGTACGTCGGCTCCCAGCATAACGGGACGGGATTATAAGTACCTATTGTGTGCAAGTTGCACTTTCCACCATGTCTGCTGCAGACAACGTCGGCTGCGCAGAACCTGGAGACTCCAGACAAGAGTCTGCAAAATCGGAGGAGAGAAATGCCTGTAATACAAACTCAGAGCTAACCCATCCCATAAAGCCCTTCAAAAGCAACTGACATTTCCAGCTCAGTCACCGCGCTCATGTCCAGCAGGAGAAAGGAGCTTCAAAAGCATTCCAAGGACGCAAGTCGACCAAAAACCCGCACCTCGTCATTCCACGTCCGTGACGCACTAGGCTCCTACATCGCTCACCCAGAGTCCTTCCCCTCGAGCACCGTGATCTACTACAACGATGACTTCGTCGTCATCCATGATAAGTTCCCCAAATCCAGCCTTCATCTCCTCCTCCTCCCACGAGATCCGGAGAAGACCCGACTCCACCCGTTCGATGCATTTGAGGATATCGAGTTTCTAGACAAGGTAAAAGCGGAGACGATGAAGCTGCGATCTCTAGCCGCCGCGGAGCTGAGAAGGAAATTTGGCAAATACTCTGCGCAAGAGACGGCGAGGCGCGAGGCGCTAAGTAGGGAGCCCCCGCCAGACGAGCTGCCTGCTGGAAGGGACTGGGAAAAGGAGATTAAGTGTGGGATTCACGCGCATCCGTCTATGAACCATTTACATATCCATGTTATTTCGGTGGACAGACATAGCGAGCGGTTGAAGCATAGGAAGCATTACAATAGCTTCTCTACACCCTTTTTTGTGGATGTCGAAGATTTTCCTCTTGCCAGGGATGATCCTAGGAGACATCCTGGCAGGGAGGGCTATTTGCAGTGGGATCTTGTGTGCTGGCGCTGTCGGGAGAACTTTGGCAACAGATTTGTCGAACTTAAAAGGCATTTAGAGAAAGAGTTTGAGGAGTGGGAAAAAGTGTAAATTTAAATAGATAATGAACGAAAAGTGTTCTTAATGGCTACAGCATATTTCATTAACAATACACTATGAACTTATAGGCCTTATGTTCAACACCAACCATGCAATTCCATGCAGCCAGCAACCATAAAAATGAACTGCAGATGTAGTAAGTGAACTTTTTACCCAGGCCTACTGCCATATTGCCATAGATCGATCACATTCTCAGCAATCATCTTCATGGCATGCCCACTGACAGCACCTTGGCATCAGTGTACCAATACACTCCCAAAATTGACAACACCACTCAGACAATGAGCAAAAGTTTCCTTCTGCTGAATACAACCCTGATACTACCAACACTACCAACCAACTTCCATGCATAGTATACCTTAGGCACGAGTCTTGGATCGTGAGCTCCCCTTCACCTTCCTGGCCTCAGGACGGTTTATATGGTGGGCTGGGATCCACTCCGCATTGTATACGGTGCTCGACGTAGCAGTTGGATTGGTCTCATCAACAGCTTGGTTCGTAGAAGCCTTCTTCGCAGCGGTCTTCTTGGAGAAGTCACCAGCCTTACCACCCCTGCGCTTCTGAGGGAAATACGGTGCGATCCAGACAGTGTAGAAGAAATAAACGACACCACCAAAGCAGGTAAGGAGGAAGAAGTACAGGAAGAGACTGAAATAAAAATAATTGCGTGTCAGTGGCCAATGGACTCAAAGGAAAGCTGAAAGGACGGAACTCACATCTGCGGGTCGAAAATGCTAGTTTCAGGCTCGACAATACTGATAGTACCATCGAACGCCGGAAGAGTGAAGATGGAGCCTTCATGATCAAAGATGAGGGAAACCAAGTTGAGCCTCAAATCTTGAGGATGCATCTCAGTCGCGAAACTGTAGCTCACCACCTCTGTTTCGCCGGCGGGAATCTCAATGCCATATCGCGTGGTGGTCAAATTGCGGACGACCTTGCTCTCCTCCTCAAGGGTCCACAGGGAGCCACCAATGAAGTTCACGGTAACAGGGGCTGGCTCATTGTTGGTGAAAGAGACCACAGCTTCGGTAGGGTGACCATTAACAAGTTTTATACCAAAGATCTCCGAAGCAGCAGGGAAAGTAGCCTGCGCCGAGACGGATAACTGTTCCTTCGACTCCGTCTTCTTAGCGGTGTCCTGAATACGATTGGCAACTTGTAAGCGAAAGGATTCCAGATGGAATAGCAGTGCAGTAGGGTAGACAGATAGTCGAACATACGGCAGCGAGACCAACGCCAACGAGGGCCTGAAGTGAGAACAAAGCCACAGAGAGAAAACCGAAGCGACCCATTGCGATAAGGGTATGGCCAGCTGAAGGACCTAGTGATTGGAGCGAAGCGAATAACGAAATGAGAAAAGACTGGGGGAAGGAGAAGGACAATTGTCTGGAAGGCGACTTGGTCGATTGATCAGACTAGCCCGGTTAGGGAAGGGCAACCTTCTGCAGTTACATCACATGACAAATTATTAATTCCAGCAGCTATAATTAATTAATTAATTAACTTTCTACGGAGAAGGGCGGCGATCGTTCGCACAGTGCATGATGCGGACAGGTCCAAGGCTTATTATTTATCTTCGATCTTGAAACAGGTGCTCTGCAGCTGCAGGGGTTCCCTGTCAATACACACATGCCCACAGCCTGGGACAGAATAGATGCGATCACAATGGCATTGTAATGCAGTGGATTGTTATTTAATCTGGACCCGAGCACCTGGGCAATAGTTAGGACAGACTCAACCGCAAATGGTAGAGGAAACCACATAGCGCATCTTTTTGGAGATACACTAGTTTACAACGCAGTGAGGATGCATCTTCACATTCTAGTAGAGTAATTAGCTTGCTTCTGATTGTTTCAGAAGTAAAGAATACCAGAAACTTTGTCAGTCAGTGTGAAGAAAAGGATTCTGCCCAGTTTCATCAATGCACACAGAAGAGCTGTCTTGCTCCACAATACTAGATCAGCAATTGAGCTCTGGTGTGGATGAGGAGCATTGTAGCAATGGGCGTTGGGGCGGTTATTCCATATTATATGACCCTTTTACATGCCACATGCATCTTTGGTCCTTGGGCTTCCCGAGGTAAAGTCGGAGTCTCCCCAAGGTAAGCCTGCAAAGGCCACAAGGACCATGTTTGGGAGTCGCACAGACAATCATAGCTTGGAGGCAGGAATTCCGGGGAAGAAACGCGTCTCTCTTCTACTGGTTTTCAGGGTCCGGTACGTGACTGTTCCTGCAAATTATAATTAGCCGTCCAATTGATCGGCACAGAAGCAGCGGCAAGGCCGTTTAGATCAAGATTTAGCTTTTTGGCTTCTCATTTCATTTTAGGAGACGCGCGAGCATGTGAGCGTGAAGGAGGAGGCAATCTTGTTTCATGGACCCCTTTCGATCTTCCTTCTGTCAGCAATCTTCTCTTCTCAGTCATTTTTCTCGGGGCGGATATTAATATCTATGCTCCTGGAAAACTGGGAACTTACAATGAAATAGGGTCTATCCTCGTAAACCACTACAGTCGCTTTTCGCAGAACCTAAGACAAGGTCATTTGGTTTGCTTGAACATGGGCGAAGTCTGACCTTCGTCTACTCTCCTTGGCAACAGTATGTACGATGAATCCACAGAGCCCCATTTTGACATGTGCAATGCCTCGCTAATTTTGTGCCTTAGGCTGCGCATCAGAAATATCAGCTGTACTGTATAAGTTGTCTTGGCAACAGCATTCACTGGGAGTGCGACACAAGGTGACTGCAAATATCATTTCGCGCACTCTCCACTGCTGCTTCCTGGACCCTACAAGGATTCATTGCTTTCCAAGCCAGAGGAGAAATTAGTTGCATTTCATTTTTTATCATTGCCCTTGGCTTCATCCCGCAGAGACTACGAGTCTCGTCTGCAGGGGGTTAAGGGCATCCAGAAAAGACCCTCCTGTGACAATGCAGAGCAACTACATCTCATCAGCTGTAGGCGGCTGTTCTCTGACTCATTTGATGCGCACTCCACTTCTAGCCATGAAGGAAGCATTCAGCAAGAAGGACCAGGATGTGGAACTGAGCCTGATGACCGGCGACGAGCTTCACGGTGGTGCACAGCAAGATCTCTTGCCTTCTGTTGCTACTCAGCCTTCTGCTCGCTCTCGTCCAACCGCCTTTCTCGACGGGCTGCGTGGGCTGGCCGCCTTTTTTGTGTACAACTCCCACCATATATCGTGGTTCTATGGTGCGAACGACGATATTCGCCATGGATTCGGCTATCACGGCGAAAAGTACTTCGCAACTCTCCCATTCGTGAGTATCTTTTTCACTGGAGGTAGCGCGGCGGTTGCAATTTTCTTCGTTCTGTCGGGTTACGTTCTGAGCAGATCACCTCTGAACTTGCTCGTCAATAACGAGGTCTCGAAACTTTACGCGGCGCTTCTATCTGCGGCTGCGCGCCGGCCCTTCCGTCTGTTCATACTGCCCGCTAGCATATCTCTCGCCGTCGCCTTGATCATGCAACTCCCGTTTGGTCTTGTGCCCTTCACATGGCCGCAGCCTAAGGAGAACATCTTTGCGGAATTGGCAAACTGGTTTGTCGAGCTATGCTGGGCCCTGAACCCAATAAAGAAGCACGGAATCTTTGAGCCCTGGTTTCCGTATGACCCGCCCATTTGGACGATGCCTGTTGAGTTCGAAGGCTCAATGCTTGTCTTTGTTCTACTCGCAGCGTCTAGCCTTCTGCCACGTCGGTTCCGGCCGCTGCTCTTCATCCTCCTTGGTATCCTACTTTTATTCCTCTACCAGTGGGCGATGGCTTGCTTCGTAGCAGGCATGGTTCTTGCATTGAGGGACGTTGAAATATCAAATAGTACTGCCAGAATCCGACAGCTCTCAGGAGACGTGCGCACCATTTTGCATCTGTTCTGTTTCTTCTTCGGTTGGTGGCTGCTCTGTGAGACTTCGGGAAGCCATGAACCGGAACATTCCTACGACACGCCTGGCTGGTACTGGTTAACTATGATTATTCCACAGAACTACTTCAACGAGGACTACTGGCGTTTCTGGAATAGCATAGGAGCGGTTCTCCTTGTCTATGGTGTTCTGAGGCTGCGGTGGGTGCAGCGGTTCCTGACAACGCGCCCGCTACGATATCTCGGAAGGGTTAGTTTCTCGTTCTACCTTACGCACATCCCCTTTCTGTGGATCGTCGGCGACCGCATCTATCGGGTCTTCGGTGCAATCAAAGCAGATTCGAACATGGAGACTTGGTTCGATAATAGACTCGCCATACCGGAAGTGGGCATCCACGGGCTGTCGCTCAGATACCTCGTGTCACAGTCTGTTATCCTGAGTTTGAATATGCTTGTGGCACATGTTAGTACTGTCTATATTGATGAACCAAGCGTCAAAATTAGCCGGTGGGTCGTGTCGCGAAAATGGGGTGACCGATCTGGACAGTCATAGGAGACATCTCGCTCAGCATTATTACATTCAGTCTGGTCGGATTCCCATTTGAGAGACTGGGTAGACTCAATGTGTGACGGTGGATGTTTTGTTTTGGGCAAAGACCCGAGACTGTTTTACTGGAATCTCTTTCAATTTCCGATAGGGGTAATACACCCTCCTCATGCAGCCTTCCATTGACATTTGTGATTTCGCAGATGGCTAGTAGGTTCTCAGATAAACTATGATTGCAAACAGAAATGCATGCAGCTTTTATGCTAGCTAGACAAGTGCCATCCCTTTCCACTTGTGTAGGCTTGCCTAGGGTTACAATACTGCACACCTAACTGCAGGCGTGTCTGTATCGAACAGTCTACACTACCTACCTACCTAGGTAGGTAGGTAGACATTCAGCTGCGACGGAGTGTACTGATAAAAAGAGTATTATTATGGAGAGAACTCCGTTGGGCCGAACTCACCGCCTTCCCTAGTGGGACTAATATACAGTGAGACAATTTGGGGAGCTTCACTGCAGTGAAGCGCACTGAGCTGTCCTGCCCAAGAAGCAGTGAATTGGGTGAATTTCCTGCAGTCTGCAGCCTGACCCCAACACTGTTCAATGAAGGCCTATCTGCTGGATCCTTATATCCGCCCTGCTCCCTTTCCTGCAGGTTGACAGCCAGTTAGTCTGATTTATCTTAATTCCAATTTGAAACTTGAAACTATCACCTGTATCATCTGCCGCGCGCTTTTATCCTCGTCACTGCTTCCCGTGTTCCTCCTTCTTTTAAGTAGCCATCTCCCTCTCTGTACTCTCTTTCTCGCTGCAACTGTTCCAATGGCGACCGCAAGCGTGCAGATGTTCTTCGAGCGCTATAAGCAATTGAATCTGTTAGAGCAGAGGAAAGATGAACTCATCGAGGTAGCGCTCCGCCTAAACAATTACCAGGTCACCCAAGTTTAATTTGCCAATTGATGGAATCATGCAGGACCTTCTGAAGCGTATAACGGAGCTGGAAGATGCGTATCAGCAGGAGAAGCTAGATCGTGAACGAGAGACTCGTTTCAATCGCGATATCCAGCTCCACGAAATGGAATTAATGGACCAGATATCGAGGATCAAGAATGTCATGGTGAGCAGAGCAGTCCTACAGTGTCTTCTGAAGATAAATTGCCCTTAATCGCTCCCTTTTTTTTTGTTTACTTAACTGACGCGATCGTTTCTTCTATCGCAGGAGCGGGAACCCTTCATACTCGTCCTTCTTGACGGAGACGCGATGGTATTTAAAAACGAACTTCTGCAGCAAGGCGAACAAGGCGGACAGACTGCCGCGAAGCAGCTCTGTAATGTGCTGGACGGTTTCGTCTCCAACAGCTTCCCGAATATCAACTCCCCGAAAATAATGACAAGGGTCTTCGCCAATGTTAAGGGATCGAGTGAGCTCTATATTAAAGCTGGGATTATCAATGAGCATAAAGTGTTTGAAGACTTCGTTCGTGGCTTCAACAACTGCATTTCTCTTTTTGATTTCGTCGATGTTGGGTCAGAGAAAGGCAAGGCAAATGATAAGATTGGAGGTACGCAGTGCGTTTCCTTGTCTACACGATGTCTTGGTGTTTGTCCTTCTCTTTGCTGGTTGCGGTCGAAAGGTTACCTAAGGGGAGAACCTATTTGCTGTAGGTGGCACGTCTTTGGTGGAATGCTGACGTTTCTGCTGTTCAGAATCCTTCAAGCTTCATTTGTACAACTGCCACTGTCACCAGATTCTCCTGGGTTGTTCGCCCGGGGAGGGTTATAATGATCTTCTGAACAATACCTCGACAGATGTTGACCTTACCGGCCGTATTTCTCTCATTGAAGGTGTCCCCTTTGAGAAGAGCATGGACTCCATAAAGGCTGCCTATAGGACCACCAGCTTTCCAGAACTTTTCCGGACCGCCAAGGTCACATCTCCTGTTTGGACATCTTGGACGGCCGTGGCTACTTCCAACATGAAGCCTCACTCTTCCTCGCCTAACCAATATGCAGCGTCTCTGTCGCGAAGTTCGACCAATACGTCTCCGTCAAGTAATGTTAGGACTTCATTGTCGGCGTCGCTGAGTGATTCCCAAAGCTCCGGAGAATTCCAACTCGCGTCTTCGAAAGCATCTAAGCAGAATCTCCCAAAGATCGTGGAGCGCAACAAGTACGGACAGCGAGTCGACCGGCTTGATTTTAAGAATGTTCCCCGCGAGGAACTGAACCGTATTAAGAAACTCAAACTGTGCAACTATCATTTTTTGCTAGGCGAATGCCCCAACACTAATTGTTACCATGACCATTCCCATAAATTAACTAAGAACGAACTCTGCACCCTTGCGGCGATTTCAAGAATGACTCCCTGCCACTTTGGCTTGGACTGCGCCGATCCGGACTGCATATACGGTCATCGATGTCCCTATAGTGAGGCCGGGAAGAAGGATTGCCATTGGGGGTCAACTTGTCGATTCGATACCGCTGCACATGGAATTGATACCAATATCGTCAAGGTTACGAAAATCTAATTTCCCTCAAGATTATTCCCTTTGGAATTGCACCCCTACTTCCAAGCAGACTCTTTTAACGCTCAGTACACATTCAGCGTATCATATTACTTTCTCTTTCAAGCATTTCACTCATTCATCCACTGTGGAATCCTTCTGTTTACATCTTTTTGTCAGCATTCTCTCATAACCCAGTGTACTATATTTCTTCTTAAGACCGCAGATGGATCAGTGTTTTAATGTTATTGGGTGTCTGGGGGATCAAAAAGGGCGCAACTCACAGATTGTCTGACTTCGGCCCATGTATTACATCGCAGGGAATTAAAGCTGGTTGATATTGTGCATGCCTTGATCCCCTCCGTTCTCTGGCGAAATTGCCGGGATCAGGCGGCTCTTTTCTTGAGAACTGTAAATAGACACTAATGTAGTGCTGTTGTTGATGCTAGAATCATCTGACCGCCGGGGGCCATGCACCTGTTGAAGTACGGAGAAGTAGTAGGAGCTGGGGAGGGATGCCAATCTTTTTAACTGTCACGACCATTTCGAGTTGAAGTATCAAATTGCTATGCCCATGTGGAGCAGGTCCATTTGTCTAAACTGAGAATTGAACTCTATCACCTTAGTTAGAGAGGAAGGTATTATTAAACAACAGAACGAGATGGGTATCTATGCAATACAAAATGGAGTATAAAAAAAGGAAGAGAGTCACTAATAAATCGTAGTGCCAAACATGGCGAACCTCCTCTCCCATCCGAAGCAGTCAGGGCGGTTGCAGCCGATCTCCTTAGCAATTGCAGTTTGCTCTGCGTCACTGTTTTCTTCTTGGGTGCTTGCTTCATCGAATCCGTGGCTGCATCGAACACCGTATTCTTTGATACAGCAGGTGAAGGGCAGCGAGGAAAGGGGTTCATCCACGGGCTTTGCATGGGTATTATTGTCTCCATCGTTGCTATTGCCGCCACCTTCGTCGTTGCCTTGACCGTGGTCCGTTCTCAACGCTTTCTTGCGCTCTTCGAGATTGCCCCAAAGGATAAAAAGCTTCTGCTGCAGCTCCGTCAGTCGTCGAGGAGACTGGCGCAGGCTGTTTACGTTGTTAGGAATGGTTAATAGCGCCTATGAAGTTGGACTTAGACGGGAGGTTAACGTACTCTACTGCGTCTAGTTTAAGAAGGAACTCGGCATCCTTCCCGCAGACAAAAAGCTTCATGCGCTCCCTAGTCTGTCCCGGTGGAGTGGGAGATCTAGATTCGACGAGAAGACAGAAACGCCATTCCCAGACAGTACGGTGGGAGAATGAATCTCCGGCCGCACCGTAATAAGTAGCCCCGTCAGCGTCGCTATCCGAATCGGAGAGAAAGGCGGAGTTCCGATCTAGCCGCACTGAAAAGTCCTCTAGGTTAGGTGGGAAGAAGTCGACTACCCGAACTGTTGAACGGTAGCAGACGTTCTGGAAGGGAAATCGGTACTCGATGCCGTGGGGACTCTTATTGTTGTGAGATTCATTAGATATGATGTCCTCCAGCGGTAGAGGACGGACATCCTGCCGGGACTCAACTGGGGAAAAAGCCTTGTTAGTGATGCGATCAGCTACGGGGCAAATGCAAGCCTTACTATGTCGGTTCACCTTGTGCCGTTGGCCAATGATTGTCGACGCAAGCGTCTTCTGTCCTTCCGGTTTCGGTCCCTGCTTTGCGCGTGCTCGCTCAATTTTCCTTCTTTTGTTCTTCGAGGCACGATTTTGCTCATCTCCAGGTTTCTCATTTGCGCGTTCCTTTTTGTCGTACTCTTTCCTCCGTCGTAGAAGCTCGAGAGCACGATCATCGTCCTGAGGGTCCACAGTGTCAACGTGTACTTTGTCTTCCCACCGACGGTCCGTATGCACACTGCCCTCTAGATTCTGCCGAACGCGGGATATCTTGATATGCGTATATTTCAAGACAACGATGTCATCCACTTTAAAAAATTGCCGGGCATAGGAAGCGTGCGGTTCCCAGAGCGTGACCGGCAAAGTCATCTGTCCTTTCGGTCCAGTCCATTTGTTCTTGAATTTATCCAAGTGGCCGTACTCATCTCCCAGGCGAGGACGATCATCTCCCCGGCCGTAGTCCAACAGAGACGGGTTGCTAGTGTAGTCGCTGACGTAGATGACATATCTATCGCTCTCATTTCCGTACGCTTTGACGATCTGGCCCATGATCTCCACGATAGTCCCGGGTCTGACATCTTGAATGAGAGTGAATTCTGGACGTCGACTATTTGCCCGTCCAGTCGTCAGAGCCGTGGTCCCAACGCCAGGACCATGGTTCACGAAGGGGCGCGGAGGTAGGGATGGCTGGTGTTGCTGCCGTTGTTCGAGCCCATCGTCGCCTTCAGTAACGAGGTTCAATAGCGCTCTTGCATACCTCGTTTCCAGTGCTGTCAGCTCCAACCAGGAAGGGCCACATATAGGCGAGGAACTAGAGTCCCCACGAAAGATCGCCCACGGTACTCTGTCATAGTCCGTAGCAACACCCATGATCCGGCCTCTGAACTCTGTTACCTGCAACAAGTCAGCTTCATACACTGCTACGTAAATGAACAACGAAAGCACAAACTCGTATTTTCCGTAAGACGACCACATCGTGCATCTCCACGGATGGCACGGAATCTTCATTATTATTAAAATATTTGACTTTGAACCCCGTATACGCATTCACGGCAAAATCATAGTCTTTGATGGTAAACGTGTTAACGAACGATGAACCTCCCGTCCTGGCCTTACCGAGGGTATCAACGACTACTCCAATCACGTTAACATGGCCATGCGATGCCAGAGCAGTGTTGACATCAACGAAACCAGGAGGCAATGCAGGCATTCGGGTGTATTAGAACGCATCCGACGCGTTTCCAAGGGCCAATATTCTTCAAGTACATAAAAAACAAATTGTTATCCAAAGCGTTAAGCGTCTTGTTGGCCCGCGCTTCGAATGAGGCCTGTGCAGTTAATTAGTAGTGCTGGTTTGGGAGACGCGTCAAAGCAGCCCTGCGATGATAGTAGGCTAGATCGCACGCGCTGATTGGCTGATCGCAGTCAAAACCAGCACCGGCCTGGCTGGGGACGATCTCAGGACCAAAGAGCATACAGTTAAAGGAAAGCTAACAAGAAGCACCAAATCACGTTGATTGTCGACGATCCTTGTGTGTAGACACGCTCGCTGTCGTCGTCGTCTTCAACAGTGACGACTGCGGGAGGCGACCGCGGCAATCTCGCTTGTGCGGAAGTGGCGTCTAAGCGGGTGGATCGATGCTGGAAAGAGCGAACGCATCGGCTGCAGACACTTCTCCCCCTCCCTTCCCTTTATTTACGGCTTGCTTCATCGGCTTCTTCTGCCTCATCTCGCTTCCCCCATCCACGTCTGTGGCCTCCTTGCCATAGTCCGACCATCTGATTTCTCTTTCCTCTAGCTTAGATCCGTGCTCTGTTCAGGTTCTTTCTAGGTTGACTCGACCGTTCGTCGTTTAACCTTCCTCCCCCACCACCCGCTTAGCAACCATGGCGGAGCGTTATATCCCAGAACATCGTCGCACTCAGTTCAAGGCTAGGAACCAGTTCCGGCCTGATGAGCTTCGTCGTCGCAGAGAAGAACAGCAAGTGGAGATCAGAAGGCAGAAGAGGGAAGAGAATCTTGCCAAGAGGCGAGGAATCCAGACCAGCGAGGGCGCGGTTGGTGTAGGCGGTGCCGCGGCTGGTGAAAGTGATGATGAAGCCAGCGCGATTGAAAGCGAGGTACGTTCTTATCAATAGCTCTATCCCCACCTGGAGAAAGGATCAAAAATCAAAAAAAAAAAAAAAAAAAAAAAAAAAAAAAAAAAAAAAAAAATTTTGGG
>NIXA01000102.1:0-19029 GCA_002242795.1 Byssochlamys sp. BYSS01
TTAGAACTTCTATAACAACTAGTTCTCACCCAACTAGTTGGCCTTGCTCTTCTGACCGTACCGCTTCAAGTGTGAGAAAGGATTGTTGACCATAGGGATGCCAGGACAGCATGTGGTGCATACAACAGGACAGCTGTGCATAGCCAAGAGGGCTCAGAGATTGCAGGTGAGAGTCAACCGAACACCAAGTCTAACAGCGTACAGGTCTACGGAAGCCCAGGGCGTAACAGCATTGATGTATGGATTGCATCAATAATTAGATCTTTATTACTTGTGGCTGCTAGCATCTGATGGTTGTTGTTATGCCCTGGGCTTCCTATGACCTGTACACTGTTAGACTTGGTATTCAGTTGACTCTGACCTGTAATCTCTAAGCCCTCTTGGCTATGTATGGCTGTCCTGTCATATGCATCATACACCATCCTGATATCCCTATGGTTGCTTACTTGAAGTGGTACAGTCAGAAGAGTAAGGCCAACTAGTTAGGTTTGAACTAGTTGTTAGAAGTTCTGACAAATCAAGTATAATCCCAAGTTATACTTCAAGTAACAATTGATAAAGAAGATTGAGCATAAAGAACTAAAACTAAATATATGGATGGAAATGAGTGTCCTTATATATCCAATCCTGATGTTAGGTATAACTTCCTGCTTGGAGTATATGGGTATACTCTGTATACCAATGGTATTGAACAGGGGGATCAACTCAAGCCTGGTCAGAACAGGTGGATTGATATAGGGTGGAGGAGAGGAAGTAGGAATGAACAACACAACACTACAACACAAAAGAAGAATAATATCCTATTACCTAGTGCACTCCACACATAGGTATCTCCCAAATTCCTCAACATACACACACATTGCCTCTCTTCTTGATCTCCTGATCAATGATCTCCCCTAAGTCTAAGCTACCTATAAGTTTTTATGTACAGCCTATATGTCACCTGATCCTCTGCTATATCTCATCCCCCCTTCACAAAATTGGCTGTCCCCAGCTGATTAAGTAGCTGGTTCTATCACACCAAAGGAATTGTTATTAACAGACAACCCTGACTCTAGTTACTGATAGTAAGAGTCTTTATTAAAGATAGTCCTTTCTGTCAGCTGAAATGAAATGAAAGCCTATTATATAATATAGCAAGCCCTCTGTTGCCAACTATGAATGTACCCCCACATAAGAGAAATGTCCAATTCAAAGAGAATTTAAAGCTTAAGCTAAACAAGAGTATTATCCTATTTGAGTCAACCAACTAAAGCATCTAAAATACCACCTAAATCTGCAAGCAGAATTGATGCTGGAAAGGCATAAGGAATAAGCCCATAACAATTCTTCCACCTAGATGGAGATGATGGTTTTAGCATTAAGTCATAATGTGTATTTGCTAGTTCTATTTAAATTCCTTCTTTAGGAAGTTCCAACATCTCATAATCTTTTTTAATGCCAACAAATCAAGAAAGCATCATATAGCAGGTTATAGTTGTGGGTCCTATTAATCCATATAGTAAGCTAAGGTGTATGATCCATACATCTAAGCCTTTACAAGAAATTAGGATCTAATCTGTGCTAAAGTAGGCTATATTAGTGTCATCCTATTCCACCCTTAAGATCTGGCAAATATTGTTTGATAACTTCAAGCCATAGGATTGAGCATACTAATACTATTCATCAAGACAGTTATGAATACTAGAGATGATAATTATGCAATTATCCATATCCTCATCATCCAATAATAGACTCTCTTATATAGTATTCAAACCTCTGCTGCTTTTAATAGTATAGGCAACATTAATGTTAATATGTTTGAACTCTATTTTGTCTTCAGGCACAGCATATTTAGTATAGTATAGGTAGGAAATAAGTTGATAGTAATAGTCTGATTGTATAAGAATATAAAAAAGGCAGTATACAGGGTCCTGTCTCATAAGCTGTTATATAAGAGAATAGTATGTATTCTAAAGCTAGCTAAAGTTAGAGTGACTGTTCACCATCTATAGATGATAATAATAGCAATTAAATTTAGATTACAAAAGTTTCATTAATCTAGAATCTTCCCACCATAATATTAGTCTATGAATATTAACCAAACTATCACTTTTTCAGGTTTCTTTAAGATTCTTTAGGTCTATACTTATTACTGTCTTTGCTATAACTAAATTAAAAGTGAGGCCTGCAGTACTAGGAATCAAGTTAGATAAATATATGTGACTAAATCTATAAAGGCCTAACTCATCACTAGGAAGCTCTAATTGTTGCAATCATAAAAACCATATAAAGGTGCTTTCAGCAACTCTTATTTAATTGAGGGTCTGGTAGTTCTATATGCACATATAGAATCATTATAGAAGGTCACTATATTATAAGTTATTGTGCTTTAAGCTGATCCATGCATAAAGTATCTGTAGGTAATAATAGTATAAGTAGGGATTAAGGATGTTAAGCACATTATTTACTTTATTAAGGAAAATCCTTACATTTTCTCCTTATAGCTTGTCATCTTAGTAAAAAAGGTTGAGAAGCTCTTATCTGCTAGGCTTATAAGAGCATATAAAATCCTCAGAATAATTAAATTCAGATATTATTTGAGACTTAGAGCTTTTATTAGGAAACTAATTAAGTTCTTCTTATTTGTTAGACAAAATAGTTAATAAGGAAGAAGAAGTATTAGATTACATATCTATCATTATTATATCTCTATTAATTTCAGTATTAATTCTGATTACTTTAATAAGAGATAGAAAGTCTGGAGATAGTATTTCTAGAGTTTCTTCTTCCTATATAATTAGCTCATGACTCTACATCTAATATATTAGATTTATCTTGTCTTCTTCATTTAGTTTATATTATAGTCCATTCTGTGGTTTAGTTGATAGGGGTGGCAAGGTAACTGCTCTATAAGTATAAGATGAGGTGGGAAGCTCAAGATCATCCCTTATTAGATCCACCTTCTAAAGCTCTTTATCTGTAGGCATAGGAACTTAAGGATTTACTAAAGTCTAGGCCACATCACTTATTATTACTACAACCTTCTTTTGCTGACCTCACTATCACTTACCTTTAACTCTGATGATTTGTACATACATATAGCAACTTAATGTATAAAGGAATTTATTAAATGTCTACCCTTTCTTTATAAATATGCAGATATGCTTAGCCATTATTCTTAAACAGACAAGATGTTAAAACTTCTTAACTATCTCAGATCTTTAGTTCTGTTCAATTATTTTTCTAATAATTAGTATCTCACCATCATAAGAATATATATAAATCTAGGTTACTCTTGCTTGCTTTCATTGCTCATCAAAATCTTCACTTAATATTAAATCTTCTTATAGTTTCCTATCCTCCATATAGTTAAGGACTATCACAATATTACACTCCTTCTTTTCTTAGTAGTATTTCAGCAGGTAATAAAGTTCTAATATATAATATCTATAGCACAAAAGCTCTAACTGCTATTTAATAAAAATAATTACTTGCTTGACAGATATAAACTACTCATCAGTAATAACTAGCATATGTAGAGGTATAATAATCTTAGAGGTCAGTTTTAGTAGGGTAATACACAATAAGAAGAAATACAGGATTTGTGTACTGAAACAAATTATTAAGAAAAGAACTGAAGAAGAAATTGCAATTATAAAAGGCATAAAAGAATAAAGAAAAAGAGATAAAGAAGGGTAGATAGTGGCCTATCCACTACTTCTAGTCTATTAAGTGAATAGGAAACATTATTCACTAATATGTCCCTATTTATTGTATTTTATTTGCACATAGGAACCACAATCACAAGGTCCTAACCATCTAATATGAATTCTATATTGTCTATAGCTTTTACACTATCATTCTCTTCTACATCAGTACTATGTGCAACTTCAGAATCTGTATTAAGTTATTTAGGCACATCTTGTTCCCCCCCAAAAATGAAAATACTTCAAATAATTGCCCATAACAGTTCCTTAAAGGACAGTTCCATCAAGTTCACAAATAACATATAAACTATTATCATTATCTTTATGGATGCAATACAGGTTAAGCTAATAAAGCTATAGGATATTAGTAGAAGGTATGTCTATATCCTTAATCATATTATACAGAAGGATAGGATCTTCTAGCATTAATACTTCAGAATGAATATTATAGTGATCATCAAAATAATCTTTATTTTATTTGCACATATAGTAGAGATGAAGAACCACTTCCTCCACATTAATATCTCAATATTTAATCTAGTGGATACACAATACTAAGAGTTCTTTAGTGGTTTTGATATGATCCTAAGATAAGGGTGTCTAAGGGGGCACTTCTAATTTAACCAGTAAGACAGCTTCTTGCCTATAAATAAAATGAAATAGAGACATTCTGATAGGCTCTTTAATTATTACATAGTAAATAACAGAGTAGGCTAGTATTTAACCCATTCTTTCCCTATTCTCTAAGTGGCTTTCAACAAGGAATCCTTCATTCAGTTAGCACATTCAGTACCACCATTTAATAGTGTATAATGAGAGATAAACTACATATAAATACTATATTTATTAAGCAACATTTTTATAAGAGCCTAGTTTTCTGAACCACCATCTTTTACAATAGATTGTGGGCATCTTTAGTAAATAATATTTACATAGAAGAACTTAATTACTGCTTTTAATGTTATATGGTATAGTAGTGCTCCTTTAAACCATAGGCTGACATTATTATGTATGAGAATAAAATAGTTGAATCTAGAGTCTAATAGCATATGAGTAATATCTATAGTAAGTTTCTCCTATATGTAAGAAGTCTAGATTGGGTGTAAGGCCTCTTTAAGTTAGTTAAGATTATGTCCTTAACAGATTCTGCAAGTCTTATAATAGTATATAGTTTCCTTATATATTTCTAGCCACCAATACTGAGTAGTTAGTTAGTAATAAGTCCCTTTATATTTTTGATAGCTCATTATATCATATATTTCAATAAGTAAATGCTGATGAGTTGTAGCATTATCAATAATATAGCAAAGAGGCTAATTGATTATAGTATAATAAAATAGATATGATTTATCAATAATAAACTTCAGTACTTGCTTTTTGAATGTATGGAACTATTAATGAGACATTTCTAATAATTAATGCAAGATGCTAAGATACTAAGCAATTTTCTTATATTCATTAGAATATGATTTATTAAGCAAATAAACTTCAGGAACCATATCTTTAGCAGTAAGTAGACTAATATAGGTAAATAAATAAGACATCTAAATAAGGACATAATTATTCATATCAATTTCATTATTATTAGCAGATTATTTATAAGGATAATGAGATAATGTATCTACTATAGAATGTTTCATTCTAGGTATGTATTTCACATTAAAGGTAAAGAAACAAATCCAGACAAGCTAAGAAGTAATAAGAGTATCAGATAAATCTATTATTAAGCAATTCATTTGTGCCACTAATATCTAAGTATTGATTTTAAGGATGAACTGAACACCATATAACTAATAGTGCAACTTTTTGAGAGCCTTAAAAATACTATAACACTCCCATTTTCCTGTATCATATAGATGTTCAGATTCAGATCAAATACTTGATTTATAGTGTATAATATACTGATAGTGATTGATTATCTATATTAGTACTACACCCTATCTAGTTAGGCTAGCATCTACAGCAAGAATAATAAAGAGTGGCTTGATAGAATAGTCTAATAGTTGAATGACTAGAAGTGTAGATAAGATTTCCTTAATATAGTTAAAAGTAGCCTGTTGATCATCTATCTAGAAGAATGTGTGATCCTTATATAATAGCAGGTATAGGAGTTCTATAATCTATTAAAAGTGCTTAATAAGGACTTGAAAGTATATTGTAAGACTAATAAATCCCCATAACTCATAAGTAGATGTTGATATTAGCTAATTAAGGACTTTCTCTATCTTAGTTGTATTAGGATGTCTTCCATTATAATCATATAGTCAATCAACAATCTTAAGGCTGATTATAGTAAACTACAATTTATCTATATTAATAATAGCTCCTACAAGCTCCAACAAATATAGTGTTTTATCTAAATTTATTAAATATTTAAACATATATTAGCAAATTCTAGGGAGCATTTCCTCATCATTATACCTTATCTTCAGGCCTTTCATACTAATATCATTAAGGAAAGGGTAAGCTGCCTTCCTAAGGATATCTTTAAGAATCTTTATGATTATTTAAATGAACTAAATAACAGAATTAGTGGCTTCCTACAAAATCATTGTCTAGCAGAGTAGACCTAATAGTATTTATATTATTATTATATCTTAGTCCTCTACTATAAGATAACCTGATCATATCCTAAAAAGAAGTTAATTAGAAATGACACAACCATCCCTATAAATTCTTTAACAAACTTATCTATATCTGGTGGTATGTTTGCATCTTAGATAGTATATTAGTTTAGGTTTGTTACTGAATTAATGAGTTGATAGGTTCTAGGTATCTTCTTTGCAATTAGGAACCACAGGTTTCAATATAAGCCATAACAATACTTAAGGACCCCTAATTGTAATCATTTATGCAATATTAATATTATAGTTTCCTTAAGTGCAGGTAGTGTTTTAAATACCAGTATCTGCTATGTCTTATAAGGTATAGTTTATATTTGCTGTAGAAGGGTGACTTCTAGTTGAATATAGCCTGACTCCATAAATTCCTATGCCAACACCCCTTCTCATTTAAATAAAACTTCCAGCAGCATATTCTATTTATAATCTAATAGAAATGCACCTACTATCAAATCCTTTATTTAAGCAGGTATTAATCACCTCCCTCAAGAGAATACTACAATTCTCAGTTTTAAAAAACTATCAAACTCTGTTTGAATATTCAGTACTAGATTTACATAATATCTTTGCTTATATTACTCTTACCAGTCATCAGCCCCCCTAGGGGTTTCACCTAATAGATTAGCATAGTTGATAGGCTGGACTTTGTCAGCCTTCTACTTATACAGCATAGCAACCTGAGCTCAAATCTTGCCTTCATAATTCAACTAAGAAAAATCTCGTGGGTGACTACTGGTCTTATACTCAACTCCACAAACAGATAAGGATGCAGATAATGCAGGCAAATATTGCCAGCCCAATCCAACCCAACACACAGGTTGTGAATATGCAACCAACTCTCAACCATTCCCTAACAACATATCATACTCTAATCAGCTTATAAGTCTGGGGGCATTGTCCCTAAGCTTTTATACATTATATAATGCTATCATAGTCACTTTTCTGCCCTGCAACCTTACATCTATACCTGTATTAATATTCCTAGCTGGGACTGAGCTACTATTATCGCCCAGTCCTCCTTCCTTCTGCTTTGGGCTTTAAGGTTGTAATGTGAATGGTTGTTTAATTAGATGCTCACTTGGTCTTTTAAATTTCCTTACAGCCATATTTCTTAGCAAAAATAGATATTCTTGCAATCAGGCAAATCAGCATCAAATACCACATTTTACAAATAATCTGATAAGTGAACAATACATATAGTGGTTTCATCTCCTTGCTCTTCCATTGAAAGCTTCCCTTCATATGTAAAAGGTTATCTGAGGATAAGCCCTTACTCAGCATCCAGTACCATAAATACTAGTGTGTGTATAGCCACATCCCCAATCATAATTGCCAGATCTTTGCAACATCTAATTGCAGACACATGCCCTCCATTTGTAGTGACTACAGCTAACCTTAAGTCTAGTGTCATTTCCAGTTCCAATTCCTATACCAAATCTAGTTGTATAGCATTCACCTGTAATCCCAAATCAAGCAAAGCAGGAACAGATTTCCTATGGATGAACATCTGAATCCTTAATATGCTTATTAAATAAATAAGGTCTTTTAATATAGTAGGTCTAGACTAATACTTGTCTGTAATAGTCAATAATGAAACCTTCCCTATAACCTTCATCTCAGAATCACCTCTCTCAAACCATATATTCTTAGCTGATAGGATTTTCTGAAAGAATGCCTTGTGCACTATAGGTAATAAGGACAACACTTTCACTAAGATCAGAAAGGTTACTAGTTAGCTTAACAACTTATCTAAGACCTCTTATAGATAACTAACTGATTTCACTTCCTTTGACAACTTAATTAGTGCAGGTTCTTATATTCTTGCAGGTTATCTGGCTGGCATTTTTATCATCTCTTCATCTTCATCTAGCACTTCTTAAACTTGTGGCTGCAGGTCTCTTACTGATACTTCCTTATAACATCCCACATACCTGATTCAAACTATTACATAATCATTATCTAAAGATGCTCTCTTTTAGCTGGCTAATGCTGTAATATAAGCTTCCATAATAGACCTATTCAATTCCTCATCAGTATCATCATTTCCTGCCACAACTACCTAACCCAAAGCCCAGCTACTACTAACTGCTATCAACATGCTTATCTTAATTAGATTTGTTTGTTGACTTCCTAAGCTCCCAGCATTCAGGTTGGCTTAACCTTCTTGCAACCATTCACCAAACATTTGTTGCACAATTGGCTGCTGTAGTGAGTCTCTGACCCATTATGCAAGCCTTCCTCCTTTATTAGGCCTTCCAATATAGATCCTCTTATCAGCCACATTAATATAACAATAGCCTATCTCCATATCAGAACATAATTCTGGGCAGCAATCTTTCCTGCAATCAGATTTTCTGTAATAGAAACATATAAGAGGCAAAATATTTGCATTCTTGTCTAGGGCCAGGTCTAGATGGGAACTTGGCAGTTAACTCATTCCTATATTGAAATTCCAAACATCATCTTGACTGATAATGGCTTAGAGTGGCAAGCTCAGTGCCTAAAAGTGTTACAAACCTAACAGACAAGGAATAATGTCAGCCTATAGAAGAACTATGCTAATGCAAGCTGTATAGAACAAAGGGAACAAACAAGTCATGTGACTTAGAAAGGCTTGGCATTGGTATACTCTTAGCAATAGTATACAGGTATACACAATATACTTAGTATACCCAGTATACTTGATTATACCTAATATCAGGATTGGATATATAAGGACACTCATTTCTATTATATATTTAGTTTTAGTTTCTTATGCTCAATTTGAATTAAGTTACTTGAAGTATAACTTAGGATTATATTTAATTTATCAGAACTTTTAATAACTAGTTCTAACCCAACTATGGCCTTACTCTTCTAACTATACTACTTTGAGTGAGAGACTACAGGAATATTAGAATAGTATATAATACATATAATAGGACAGCTATACATAGTTAAAAAGGCTTAGAGATTACAGATTAGAATCAACTAAATACTAAGTCTAATAGTGTATAGGTTATAGGAAGCCTAGGGCATAATATATTAAATACTATTAGCATAAATTAAATTTTAGTTGACTATCTGAATAATTGTTGTCAATAACCTATTTTAATTGTAAAGACTCAACTCAGTGACAAATTATGTTAGCATAAAAAGAAAGTTAGGTTAAGGGAAGCTAAGCCTAATAATAGGCACCACCCACCTCTACTAAAGAGTTAATGGGGATGATCAGCTAGTTGTAAGACTATATTAAGATTTTAAAGGAATGAGCTGACTCTGCTAAAGCATAGGCAAGTATAAAAACTATAAAAATCTATCTATTAAAACTATTTAATAGAACTTGAATCAAGCTTTAAGAATTCTTTACCTAACCAGATCAGTACTTATTATATATTAAATAAAAGCAGATCACTACTAATATTAATAAAATGTTATTTGCCTCTACTTACTTTATGGGGGCTGCATTCAACTAATTTAAATGTATAGTGAGGGAATATATGGCCTTTAAGAAAGAAGGACAGAATAATAGTATAAAAAAGATTTTCACAAGCTATAAGGAATTTAAGAAATAACTTAAAAGGACCTTTAAGGATCTAGATAAGATCAGAAATATGGAATAAGAGCTTAATTAACTAAAATAGACTAGCTCTATAGCTAGTATGGCATCCTATTTTTTATAGATTATTACACATCTTAATAATGTTAAAGATGCATACCTCCACAACTTTAAGAAAAAGCTAAAACCTGATATAAAAAAAAAACTATTATAGTAGGATTGATTAGAGAAATTATAAGATTATATTATAATAATAGTAAAGATTAATAACTGACTATATAACTTCTATAGAAGGATAAATAAATGGATAAATACACTATTAAAATAAAACAATAACTATCAAGCTAATAATAAGAGATTTATATAATCTAAAAGTATAAGATACCACAATTCCTAGAGACTGAAACTAATGAACTTAGATATAATATATAAATAGAAAGAACCAAAACACCTAATAAGAGAGGTTAAATGTTTTAACTGTTAAAAAAAGGGACATATAGCAAGCATATATCTATAGAAGAAGAATCTTAAGCAATACTTATATACTATATAAGAAGAATTACTAGAATACTATTATATAGTAAATAAAAGGCCACTAATACCTAAAAGCCTAAATATTTATCTAGAAGTTGAGGTTAAGATAGCTATTACAGATAGCCATACAGGGTCTAGATGGCTAGATAGATGAAATAATTACTATAATAATAAATAAAAAGCCTAAGAAGAGGTGTAAGATGGTGAAATATAAAGGCTTATTACAAAGGCTAATCAGATGATTAAAGACTAGAAGTATCTCACAAATAATGAATTTCTGGAAGTCTAATGGGATGAGAATGTATAATAGGATAAGACCTAGGAAAAGATAATAAATAAGCTAGGGAAATTAAAGGAAGAGGCTAATAAGCCTGAAAATGAAATATAAATGCCTCAAATGTACCCTAAAGAAAGAGAACAACAAAATCCTGATAATAATAATAGAATAACAATCTGTAATATATGCCCTTACAATTAAAGGGGATGTATATGTATGTGCTACTAATAATATTTAAATTATAAAAAATGCATTGGACTGTATGCTATAAAGATAATTGCTTAATACACCTTAATAAGAAGGAGGGAAGTAACTATTTATTAAGAAAGAAGTACTATAAATATTCACCTAATTAAGGAACCATATTAGCTGTAATTAAGTAAGAATTATATTTTAAACTAAAGGCTAGAATGGCAGAATAATAAATTAGAGTAATAATTGACTTAGATACTATAAGAAACTTTATAGATCTAACCTTTTAGAAACAGCTAGATATTATTAAAATAAAGAAAGCATAACTATAAGTACTATAAGGTTTTAATAGAGAAATGCTCTACCAACTTAAAAATAAGACTAGACTACTTATAATTATAATTTACAACCACATCAAATAACTTAATTTTGATATTACTAAACTTAGAGGATATGAGGTAGTTTTGGGAATACCTTAATTCAGAAGACACAATCCAATTATTAACTAAAAGATAAATAAGATTTAGTTTATAAGATATAACTATACTAGACAAGACTTAATTAGATAGGAGGTAAGTATTCTAGACTAATTAATAAATAGATATTAAGTTAAAGAGTCTAGAATAGACTATAGCATATTAGCTATAATATTAAAGATAGATACAACCCTTTTAATAATAAGATAAGTTAATCAAGAATATAATCACCCAGATAGAAATCTACCTCTAGAATATTAACCTCTAATTAGACAGAAAACCACTAAAGATATTAAGGAGAAATATTATATCTATAAGAAAAAGTAAATATATGCTGTAATAAGTAAAAAGGTAATACTATTAGACTATTATAAGCTATTTTGAGAATTATTTGATTAACTAAAAGAATACCAGCTGTTAGAATATAGTAAATACAATTATAGTATACTTCTTAAGAAAGAGAAGAAACTAATATGTAACTAGATTTATAAGATAATAGAAATAGAATTGTAGACCTTAAAGGACTACATCTATATTAAGTTAATGAAAGGCATAATTAGACCTTTAAAGTTACCTATAGGATATAGAATATTATAAATATTAAAGAAAGACAATATATTAAAATTATACATTAACTATAGACTACTTAATATAATTACTATTAAGGATAAATACCTACTACCACTAATTACTAAAATTTAAGATAAAGTAAAAAAGATTATAATAGTTTATTAAATTTAATATATAAGATGCCTACAATCAGATCTATATTATAAAAGGTAAAGAATGGAAGACTATATTTAGAATATAGTATAAACACTATAAGTATATAAGTTATACTATTTAAACTTATTAATACATCTACAACATTCTAAAGATATATTAATGAAGAAGTGTTTAAGAGAATTAATAATATATTTGTAATTATATACCTTAATAACATTCTCATCTTCTCCAACATATTAGAAGATCATATACAATATATATTATAAGTCCTAAAGGCAATATAAGATATAAAGCTAAAATTAAAATAGATAAAATGCCAGTTTCACATTTAAGATACTAACTTTCTCAGACATCAAATCACTTTAGAAAATATTTATATAGATTTAGCTAAAATATAAATAATCTTAGAATAGCTAATACCAACAAATATTAAGGAAGTACAATAATTTATAGGATTTATAAATTATTATTAAGAATATATTAACTGATACTTATAATGCATAATTAATATTATAAAACTACTAAAGGGATTGCAAGAATTTAAATAGAAATAAGCATAGTAAGGAGCCTTTAATAGAATTAAGAAGAAAATAACTAAAGCACTAATTTTGAAACTGCATAATCTAGAATAGGAATATATTATAAAAATTAATATATCTGACTATACTATTAGCATAAGGCTTATACAAATTAAGAGAAATAGAAAACTATAACTTATTATATTCTACTCTAGAAAGATGACTTCAGCTAAACTAAACTATAATATACTTAGATAGGATAAGACACCCAATAATTATTAAAATAGATTATAAGAACCTGACATACTTCATAATAATGAAGGAACTCACAAGATGACAAGCTAGATGGGTAGAAACACTCTTATAATATTATTTTAAGATCCAGCACTATAAGGAGACTAAGAATAATTAAGCTAACACTTTTAGCTAATAATTAGATTATAAGATATATAGGAACCCACCATCATCAATATTACTAACTATTAATAACAAAGATAACCTTATCTACAATTATTAGACACTAATAGCAACCAATAATAAAGACCTAATTATTAATACAATCTATATAGTAATACAAATCAACCCACTATAGGGAATAATTTAGTAATTAAATATACTAAAATATATTATTAATAATAATAGACTTATCTACTTCTATAGACTATTCTACATATTGTAGTGGGGGATCCCGTGACATATGGGATGTACATAAAAATTTGCGGGTAGCTTAGACTGAGGGGGATCATCCATCGCGGGATCAAGAAACAGGCAACGTGCACAGTGCGTACATTGAGGAATTTGGGAGACACCTACATGCGGAGTGCACAAGGGTAATAGGATATTGTTCTTCCCTCTTTCTCTCTTCTCTTCAGGTTGTGCTGTTCTTCCCTTCGTTCCTTCATCCACCCTATATCGATCCGCCTGTTCTGACCAGGCATGAGTTGATCCCCCTGTTCAATATCAGAAAATCTATATATAGAGATAATACAAATACATTATAATAATCTAATATAAGGATACTTTGAAACAGAGAAAACTATAGAATAGATTATTAGAAACTATTATTTCCTAAATATACAATACAAAGTACAGCAATATATTATAAACTATAATATTTGTCTTTAAGATAAGCCTATAAGACATAAACCATATGGACTATTATAATACCCAAAAACACTAACATAATCATAATAATAGATTATAGTAGATTTCATCACTAAATTACTAATTTTATAAGAATATGATATGATTATGGTAGCTATAGATAGATTAACTATATCCACCTTATACTAATATCTGAATATATCAATACTACTAATATAGCATACCTATTCTTTAAATATATCATTGCATACTATAAGGTACAAGAACATATTACTTCTAATTAAGATAAACTATTCACATCAAAATTTTAGAATATGTTTATAAATATTATAGGAATTGATCATCACCTAACTACAGCATACCACCTATAAGTAAATAGATAAATAAAGTAAACTAATTAGACTATTAAACATTACTTATACCACTATATAAACTATTAATAAAATGATTAGAAATCATATCTACCTCTTATATAATTTGCTTACAATAATATCATATACTTAAGTATAAGAGAAATACTATTTTTTATAAATTATAGCTATAATCCACAATTAGTTAATAAGCCTAGACTTATTAATATATTAGCTAAATAAGCATCTACTATACTCTAATATATTATCTAATTACATTATCAACTTTTAAATAATCTAGACTTTATAAATTTCTGTATGTTATAATACTATAATTTATAGCATAAAGACATACTATAATTAAAAGAGGGAGGGAAAGCATTTCTTATTATAAGAAATATTAAGATAAAATAATTAAGCAAGAAATTAGACTACTAGAAATTAGGATCATTTAAGATTAGATACAAAATTAGACAAGTTAATTACAAACTCTAACTACTAATAAGCATAAATAGAATATATCTAATATTCCATATTTTATTATTAGAATCAGCACTAGAACACATTTAAATAGATGACAACATCAAAATTAAAGAAATAGATGATAATATAAAGTTGAAAGAATACTGAACAATAAGAAAGTCAGAAGAAGATCATATTATTTAGTAAAATAGGAAGGATACCCTATATTAGAAAATACTTAAGAATCTATTAATTATTTAATAAACTATTAGTATTAGCTTCAGGACTTCTATTAATGAATTAATTAAAGTCTACCTAAAATGCCAACAAATTAGACAAGGAAATAGGAGCTTCTGCAGATATAGTAAGCTATTTTGATTTCTCTTACTCCATAGTCAACTAATCCAATTCTATAAACTCTTTAGTAGAAGGAGGATTCTCCTCATCTATTTATTCTATTATGTTTTGATCATGCTCCAATATTTTCAAACTCTACAATTTCAGAAACTTCTACTATTTATATAACCAAGTGTGCTAAGCAAGGATTTATATAATAAGCTGAATGAGCCTGCTAAGCTAACCTATGCCTAAGCAGCTCAAAAAGCTTTAAGCCCTAAGTGTTATGCCCTAGGCTTCCTATAACCTGTACACTATTAGACTTAGTATCTGGTTGACTCTAATCTGTAATCTCTAAGTCCTCTTAGCTGTGCATGGCTGTTCTATTATATGCATTATATGCTATCCTGATATCCCTATGATTTCTCACTTAAAGTAGTATAGTTAGAAGAGTAAGGCCAACTAGTTGGGTTAGAACTAGTTATTAGAAGTTCTAATGAATTGAATATAATCCTAAGTTATACTTTAAGTAACTTAAGTAGATTGAGCATGAAGAACTAAACTAAATATATAAATAAAAATGAGTATTCTTATATATCCAATCCTTCTGTATAGGTATGATAGTGATTAGTAATATGTGAGTATAATCTCTATCTAAATATAATCTATTATTAGTATATCCCTACTATTAGTATATTTATACTAATACTAAGCTTATACTAATGCTAAGCCTTCTAGATCATGTAACAGGTTTATCTTCTTTATATTATGTGGCTTGCATTAGTGTAGTCCTCTTATAGGCTGATATTATCTCTTATTTATTAGGTTTATAACACCATTCCCCCTTCTAGGATTGTTATCCTTAATAATAAATAGTGAGCATTCTCTATATTTTCTAATTTTGTGTTGGACAAAATCATCTTCTAAAAATATTGTGTTATGTTGTCTAAGTGCATGACTAATTAATTTTGATAGTATAATGAGATATTAAAAAATAATGACTTATATAAAGTTGCTTGTTCTTTTTATTTTTAGAATGATTATTGTTGTGTTATGGATTCAAAAAACAAGAATTGTGTGGCATGTATGAAAAGTGATTAGAAATACATTCATAAATTTTATAGTGAGAATGAGTGAAAGAAGATTGAGTATAAGTATAAAAAGGCTTAACAAGACCTACTAATAGCTTTAGAGAAGTAGGCTTAATTATTTATAAAAGTAGCCTAGCTCTTTAAGGTGCATCAATACCTTAAATAATATTATATCAAAATAAGTGTGCATGATTCAAATCTGCTTGTGGTAATAGATGAAGAAGATCCTCCTAATAAAGAGGAGTTGATAGAGTTTAATTAATTATTAATACAGCAGAAGAGATTAAAATAGTTAGCTACTTCTATAAAGGCTCTAATTTCCTTATCTAATTCATTAGCATTCTGGGTAGACTTTAATTAACTTATTGGTGGAAGTCCTAAAGCTGGTATTAGCAGTTTATTAAATAATTGATAGATTTTTAGGTATTTTCTAATATAGGGTATCCTTCTTATTTTATTAAATAGTATAGTTTCCTCTGACTCTCTTAATATCTAGTATCTTTTCAACTTCATATTTATTATTCAATTCTTCAATTTTAATATTATTATCTATTTGGATATGTTCTGGTGCTGGTTTTAGTAATAAGATATAAAATACTAGATGTACTCTATTTATGCTTATTAATAGTTGCAGTTTATAGTTGACTTATCTAATTTTATATCTGATTCTGAATAGTCCTAATTTCTAATAATCCAATTTCTTACTTAATTGTTTTGTTTTAATATTTTATGTAATAAAGAATACTTTTTCCCCCTCTTTTAGTTGCAGTACATCCTTATATTATAAATTATAGTATTATGACATATAAAGGTTTATAAAGTCTAGATTATTTAAAAGTTGGTAGTGTAATTAGATAATATATTAAAGTATAGTGTGTGCTTGCTTAACTAATATATTAATAAGTTTAGGCTTACTAACTAACTATAGATTGTAGCTATAATTTATAAAAAATAGTATGTCTCCTATACTTAAATATATAACATTATTATATGCAAATTATATAAATGGAAGATACAACTTCTAATTAATCTATTAATAGTTTATATAGTGCCTTAGGTAATGGTTAATAATCTAATTAGTTTATTTAGTCTATCTATTTACTTATAGATAGTATACTATGATTAGATAATGATTGATTCCTATAATATTTATAAGTGTGTTCTAGAATTTTGATATAAATAGCTTATCTTAATTAGAGGTAATATATTCTAGTACTTTATAATGTGTGATAATATATTTAAGGAATAGATATGTTATATCTATAATATTAATGTGTTCTGTTATTGGTATAAAGTGGATATATTTAATTAGTTTATTAATAGCTACTATAATCATATTATGTTCTTGTGATATTAATAGTTTAATAATAAAGTTGATTATAATCTATTATATTAGTGTTTCTAGATGTTATAATAATTTATATAGTTTATATCTGGCTAGCTTATCTTATAGGCAAATATCACAATTAATAATATATTATTATACCTTCCATCATATATTTGGGAAATAGTAATTTCTAGTAATTTATTCTATAATTTTCTCTATTCTAAAATGTCCTCTTATTAGATTATTATAATGTGCTTGTATTATATTAGTATATAGGGTTTCTAGTATGTAGATTAATCTATAAAAGTAGATAAGTCTGTTATTATTAATAATATAGTTTAGTGTGTTTAATTATTAGATTATTTCTTATAGTGGATCTGTTTGTGTTATTATATAAATTATATTAATAATGGGGTCTTTATTACTGATTGCTGTTAATATTTAGTAATTATAAATAAGGTTATTCTAATTATTAGTTGTTAATAATACTGATAATAGTAGATTCCTATATAGTTTATAGTCTAATCACTAGCTAAGGGTATCTATTTAACTATTCTTAGTATCTTTATAGTATTAGATTTTAAAATTATACTATAAAAGTGTTTCTGCCTATCTAGCTTGTTATCTTATGAGTTCTTTTATTATTGTGAAGTATGTTAAGTTCTTATAATCTATTTTAATAATTGTCAGATACTTTAATCCATTTAAGTATACCCTCCATATTTTGAATACTATCACAATTATGAGTAATTCTTTATTATAAATATTATAGTTTAGTTTAGCTAGAGTTATTTTCCTAAAATAGAATATAATAGATTATGATTTCCTATTATCTCTAATTTATGTGAGTCTTATGTTAATAGTATAATCTGATATGTTAGCCTCTATAATGTATTCTTTTTTTAGGTCTTATAATTTTAAGACTAATATCTTAGTTACTCTCTTTTTAATCCCTTTAAAGGTATTTTATTATGTTTGTTTCTATTTAAATTCTTACACTCCTTTCAGTAGGTTAGTGATATTGATTATTTATTATAAGTATTAGTTGATGTATTCTTGATAATAGTTCACAAATCCTATAAATTATTAAATATTCTTAATATTTGTTGGTACTAGCTACTCTAAGATTATCTATATCTTAATTAGGTCTATGTGGATGCCTTCTAAAGTGATCTAATATCTGAAAAACTTAGTGTTTTAGATATGGAATTAGCATTTTATTTATTTAAGCCTTAGCTTTATATTTTATATTATTTTTAAGACCTGTAGTATATGCTGAATATGTTCTTTTAATATGTTGGAAAAGATGAGGATATTATTGAGGTATGTAATAATAAATATGTTGTTAACCTTATTGAGTATTTTTATATCTATAGATCTCTAAAATATTACTAGTGTATTAGTGAGTCTAAATAACATAATTATATATTTATAGTGTCTATATTATATCCTAAAAGCAGTCTTCCATTCTTTATCTTTTATAATGTGGATCTGATTATAGGCATCTTATATATCTAATTTAGTGAACTATTATGATCCTTTTATCTTGTCTAGATCTCTATAATTAATGATAATAGATACTTATCTTTATTTATAATTGTGTTAAGTGATTTGTAATTAATGCATAATCTTAATATGTTATTTTTCTTTAATATTTATAGTACTCTGTGTCCTATAGATAATTTTAATAGTTAAATTATGTTACGCCCTGGGCTTCCATTGACCTGTACGCGGTTAGACTTGGTATTCAGTTGACTCTCACCTGCAATCTCTATGCCCTCTTGGCTA
>NIXA01000103.1:0-18826 GCA_002242795.1 Byssochlamys sp. BYSS01
AAATGAGTGTCCTTATATATCTGTTCTCCCTTGTGTGTGTATACTCTGGTGTAGTCACAGGGTAAGCTTGGAGTATACCTTGGTGATCATCCAGCTACTGATAGTAGACTGTGAGTATACTGTTCCTGGTCACATGGTGTCATGTGACTCCCTGATGTCATTTCCTGCAGGTTGCACTCCTTGTTGTGCTTGGTCCCTGTTTTATTGGTTCAGCGTTCTTCACCTGTTGGGTTTGTAACAGTTGAGGCCTGCTATCTGTGTGGCACAAGGGTTGCTATACAGGATCTTCAGTTTATACCTGACTTCAGATCTGAGGGTTCTTTATTTGCTGAGACTAAACATTTGATCTATTATAGGCTCCAATATCAAGGGATATAATTTCTCTAGTTTGTAAAGAGCCCCCTTGGTTAACATGGTGTAGTGTGCTTAAAGCAAAATAAGACACTATTAAGGCTAAAAATATATGATAATTGAATGCAAAATCAGTAAAAATGAAGTACTTATCAGAGGCTAGAGAATGGTCTAAAAAGGAGAATCTAGTAATAAGATACATCCACTTCCTCCTTACCATACTTACATTCCTCATAGAAGTTATGCCAGCATTCCACACACACATCATTCAGAAAGTCTCTCTTCATTTTATATTTGCAGCAGTATCCCCTAATAGCTACTATTTCCTTATAATGTTCCTTTTCTTTGAGACTGTTTCTGCCACATTGCTGTCTTTGTTAAGGCTGGGATAGCACACACCTTTTGCCTTCAGCTTGTCTTTCCCTATTAAGCTTTATAGCAGTAAGAGCATCTTCTATACCCAAAAGACTCCTATTATTGCTCACCTCCACTTTACCAGCACTATGCTGGCCAGCTCTAGTAAGAGCTTTAATGCTTTTAGTTTTCTTAACAGGTTTTGAGGGATCTAAATATTCATCTGTATGTTCTCTCTTGTGACTGAATATTAGGGTTTCATTACTCTCATTAGGAGAGTCTAATAAAAATAATTCAGCATACTATATTATACCAGATACTTCAGCCAACAAACTAAGGTAATCAGCACTGTTTCACTTTAAAGTATTTTGTATTTGATGCTCTTAAGTATCAGCATCTAAAGAAAGAACTGGATATCAGTCAAGTCTGGGAACATACCTTATGTTTGCCTATTACTTCTGGCTAGTAAAGACTAGGCAGATCCAAAGGCCAGTATCATTTAGGAAAAGGATTCAGATAAGATAAAGCAGACATGCAATAAACTAGCAAAGATCAGATACACTCACTACCTTCTATTCAATATAGAAAGGGCTAGAGGCTGTCTCTTAAGTAATGAGGGAGAAGAATGCCTAGATAAAGCCATAAATTGAGCATAGAAGCTGGCATATTAGAGTAGATAGGTACATTTATCACCACCAGCTAAATCTTGATCTTTCTTTAATCAGCACATATTCCCCATATTACTTATTAGGAGTACCATCTGCATGATAGATGTGTTTGGTTCCTGTGTTATATTGTACAAGAAACTAAGCCCTGTTAAGGTCTATAATATTTTTGGGAGGACATATCTCTATGACCTCCAGGGTACCATTCTCAATATCCTAATATATTAGCAAAGTTACTAGAAGATAGGGAAACTTTTTATGGCAACTAGTATAATGGACCTCCTTTATTACCCTGTGCTCCACATGTAAAGGAGGAGAGATTTAGTAAGATGGCTGATATGTTGCAGGAAGTATGGACTATTCTATAATAGGAGCCTACTAGGAGGGAAATTGACTCCAGACACTATAGCACTGACACCATCAGATGCATAGATCCCAGAGTTGGCCCTATTAGGAGCTCTCATACTTGCCCATGTTCAAGAGTGAGGAAGCATACACATACTACTCCTCATCAGTACTAACTCTTGCTGAAGAATAGCTGAAGACTTACCTGAGCAAAACTAGGTAAGTGCCTGCATATCAAAAATAAGGCTGAGAGGGGCTGCATGCAGTTTATATCCTTGCCCTTTCCCATCTGCCTTGCATCTGAATCAGTTAATTATAGAGATACCCATTTTAATAGTATGTGGCTTTAATGGGTCTAGGCTTTGCCATCCTCAGCACTCATAATATTGTAGGCAAGAATGATCTTCTTTGACCCCAGGCTAGAACACATTTCTAGTAGACTAGTAAAAGCACCAACAGATACATATATGCATGCAGAACTAACAAATAGAAATCAGGAAGCAGAACATGCATCACAGAATTAGCTAGAATAAGTGTGGCTCTATTGATCTAGACTGTTACATCATGGGTGAGGCACACTTCTCTATATGTGAGGCTCTGCTAACATAAAAGGGATTGGTCTCCAACCTCTCCTAATTTTATGATCAGTATAAGTGTGGAGACAGGTGTATAGTGATAAGGCTTGGGCTAGATATATGGTTGATAATCCTGATACATACACCTCTGATAAGCCAATCATAGTCATAGTAAAACAGTTGTGATGATACTATTTGTTAAAAGAATAAGGTTGAGAGTCACTCATCTTTTGTAATCCCTCATACTATATCATGTGGTCCATCTCTATGATAGAGGCAATAAATGTGAGAAAGATAGAAAGCCCTGTTGTAGGACACAAATTCTCTTTTAATAGTTTTATTAGTCATATTCCTCATCTTCTCAACTCAAGAATAGGATGGATTATGCATTATTAAGGCAACAGCTATGACTAAAAGAGAGTAAGCACAATCAGCAGATATAATAGGAAAGATAGCAGTAGCAGTCTTAGCTTTATTATTATAGTTAAACTTTCTTAGACTGAGCTTCACCTTATTAGCATCAGTGTCAACACTGATGCTAGAGGAGACAGGTTGCTAATGGTTTTATTAAAGTGGAGATCTCAGCCATCTAGTTTCCTGTCTCTGAGAGTATAATTAAATCTCCACCCTTCACATTTTCTTCAGTCCTACAACACCATGTCTAGTAATGAGGAGATTCAGCATGCCCTTCAGATTCTGTTTGCAGCCTTGCTTAACAGCCTTAATTGAGTTAAAGGTATGGTTGTTAATGTTATTAGTGAGATAAACCAAAAGCTCACCCCATCTCAGCAGTTACTAGAGCATTTACTCCTTAGGACTCTTATCTGAAAGCAGAAAACAATTAGGTCATTCCTCCAAATTTCTGAAGAGGAAGTAGTTGGAATGCTGCAATGGACTATTACTGATCCCTAGCTAACTGACATTGTAAGGACTTCACATTCAGCAATAAATCAAGAAAGACTCTAGGCATTTCTTGTAGAGCAGTCTTTTGCCCTTGAAGAGGAGAGTTGGGAGCTAGAGAATTATGGATCTTCTCAGATAAGCTGTTTAGTTGAGCAATTAGATTCTGTTAAAGATCATAATGGGTATATCCAGGAGTTCTTGGATGCTCATGACTCTTACAATCTAGAACTGGCCTCTAATGCCATTCAATATGGCTAAAAGATATTGGTATTTGAGTAGAGGTTCCCTGAGTTATGTAATTAGACAGTTTTCTATATTTTCTGTTAAAACCAATTTTGACATATCCTGTACCTGAACTTAGACATACTCAGCTAGCTTCTCCATACAGAAGAATACTGCCCACTTTAAGAACTAGCAGAGGAGAAGACAGACTTTATTAAGATGGCTCAACAAATATATTCTTGTAAGGGCAAAAGATGGAAGTTTGTGGGTATTCTGTTTCTGACTGGAAATAGATTAGTTGCATTAGCTTCTTGATCATATAATGCACTGGACACTAATGAACCTATAAAATCTGCATCATTCATTAGCACTATTGATCCTGCCATACATAACCCCAGCATATTTAAACTTATACAAAAATGAGGAAACCCTCCAATAGCATGAGCATCCATTCACTCCTTCAATTATAAAAGAACCTAAGGATGAGTATGCCAATGGGCCCCCTTTCCAACAGCCTATGAATTCAGGTCCTTTGCTGGCTCAGAGTAGTGCATTGTCATACTTAAATTCACATGAGAATAAGCTAGCCTTCAAGTAGTATGGGTGCCTATTTGTTCCTAGAACAATATCAGTAAATTCATATGGCAATAAGGGATCTTGCTAACTGTCTATAAATTTATATCCCTTCCCTGCACCAGCAATTGGGCAATATGTGGCACCATCACACTTGGACTCATATGAAAATGAACAAACTTTCTAATAGTATGGACATCCTTTTGTTCCTTCAACTGCAATGAATCCTTTACCTTCATTCAATAATCAACAGGTACCTTGACAATACATAATTCCATATGCCCCTTAAGCACCAATGCCCTCAAATATATACAGAATGTGAGGATAAAGCATAGGTTTGGGTAGGAAGTAAGATAATACATTTATTTCTGAAAATGGCTAGTAATGGATCCTTTAAGCCTATTTATCCTAACTATTCAATTCTTAAGATGACCAGCACAACAAATTTCCCATCTATACCCATCCTGAGCCAGTTCTCATTCAATAGATGGTAATAATGATCTAAATCCACAGTACCTGCCCCAAGTTTCACATCTCCAGACATGAAAAGAGGCAGTATAATTATGAAGGAACTATACCTTATATTTTCTTTAAAATAGACTAAGCTAGCTTGATAGCCTTTTGAAATCTTTTGTAGCAGACTTGTGTAGGCATTGGATATGGCCTAGCTATGTCAGAAGAATGAAATTCTATGACAATACCAAGATTGATTCACCTTTGCTGACAGATACTCTTGACAAATAGAATTTAACACATCTATACAAGCTTCTGAAGTCTTAAAGCTTGCAACCATACCATCTATCAGCCCTTGTAGATAGTCAACTCTATCCTTCACCAACAACTAGGCATCTCTGCCTTTAGATATAATTGAAGGAGATGATATAGGAATAATAGTTATGGTGGCTGTTGGTGAAAAGAGAGTCTACTGTCAGCTTTTTATGTGATATCTATATAAGAACATTCTCACCTCTGTCTTTAGTGTGCTGTTCATTGAGACTGGTAGATTAGCAGCTAACCCCTGCTCAAAATAGCACAGTTAGTTAGAATGAGAACCATAGCCCCTCCTATTTATTATATGCCAACTTACATGGACTAGCCCAGCTCCATGGCTTGCTTGAACAACAACAGATTAGGGGAGAAAATTGAGGCTAGCACTTCTCTGTAGGTTATATATGATTCCTAAGAAGATATCCAATCATTTCTTTAGTGTTGGTGGACTCCTACAATAAACATGCTGATAGCATAGGATCCTCCCAAAGGAGCTGCCTAGGATCTCCATGTGTGCTATAGGATCTGGCATTCACAATATGCAGATTAGCTAGCCATTAGATTGATTCCTGAGTTGCTGAAGAGTCTTTATTGTGAGGGGAATATATGCTGGTTGTATTCATTATGTGGGGAAAATATGGGGTTGTCAATGCTACACATATAATAGAAAAGTTTTAGGTTCTGCTTCACCTAGATCATAATTACTTGTGTGCATATGTGCTTTTGTGATGGATCATTCCCTCAGCACAGAGCCTAATGAGGATCTAGTGAGGGAGTCAGTAAGATATTTATTACCTAACAATCCTTCTTCTTCCACTAACAGATTCAAAAGCAAAATATGGACAGAGGCTGTAAAGCAAGTGGGTGTTCTTCCAGCTAGAGCCTACAGTATATTAGGATTATTGTGAAATAATTAATTTAGTGTGATGGGCATTCAGTCTTTGAGTATCTAATTCTATGGCATTCCCAGAAGTTGGAGGAAATGGTTTTGACTTATAAATCTCCTTCTTGTGACTTTTAAAAATGTATTGTTCATCTCTCCTATAGCTGGGCTAAAGAATAAGACAGAAATTTTGAAATGCCACTGGATCCTAAGAAATATTACCCAAAAATCAGTTTTCCTTCACATATAGCATGGTGTGAAGAGAAGCTTGATGCTTTAAGGTGAGTCTTAATGACTTTTTAGCATCAAATTGATAATTAATAGTATTAAGGGGCAAAATCAGCCTGGGACTAGATAATACATTCATTACTGATATTTTATGACATAGCAATCTGAAGCTAGTCCCTAGAAAGATTCTCTATATTGTGACTTCTTTCTTATATGCTGTTAATGGAGTTCATGTTGTCTGTAATATGGAAGTGAGAGGCCAACAGATTTAAATGCTATATGCATAGTGTTTTTTCAAAGAGATGGAAAATGCAAGGAATATAGCTGGTGAGAAACTATGGGAGAAACTTGGAGTTTAATATCATGATATGATTAGATCCTGATACAAGGAGCTAGTGGTTAGTAATAATCCATATTGATTCTAAGATCTGAGCTTACCATTTCTACAGATCAATAAGAAATCCATTACAAGAAGTCTAGTGTCTTAGTGTAAGGATAAATGATTCTGGAGATAGTCTGTGGCCACACAATACAAGATATGAGTAACAGAAATTACATAGGTCTATGTAAATGTACATACCAGCCTATAAACTTGGGGGTTAGTCAAGACACTATTTCTGAGGCTGGCTAACATTGGCTTATGACTTAGTGTGGATTATATAAAATGATAGATGCATAAGCTGATTAATGGCAAGGAGGAAAGCTTCCTTATGGTGCTCTTCCTTGTGGTGCTCTTCCTTGTGGCACTCTTCCTTGTGCCTCTTCCTTGTGGTGCTCTTCCTTGTGGCACTCTTCCTTGTGCCTCTTCCTTGTGGTGCTCTTCCTTGTGGCACTCTTCCTTGTGCCTCTTCCTTGTGGTGCTCTTCCTTGTGGCACTCTTCCTTGTGCCTCTTCCTTGTGGTGCTCTTCCTCATGGCACTCTTCCTTATGGTGCTCTTCCTCATGCCTCTTCCTTGTGGCACTCTTCCTTGTGCTGCTCTTCCTCATGCCTCTTCCTCATGGTGCTCTTCCTCATGCTGCTCTTCCTCATGCTGCTCTTCCTCATGCTGCTCTTCCTTGTGCCTCTTCCTTGTGCCACTCTTCCTTATGCCACTCTTCCTCATGCTGCTCTTCCTCATGCCACTCTTCCTTGTCCTTGGTCTGCACCCATCCATACTGCCTTATAATGGAAATTCCATCTCTTCATAAGTTGCAATGTTGTCCCTTTTATGGCTCTGATCTTGGTCACTATTACCAATCAAAGCATTTTAAGAAGTGCTGAGAGAGAGAGCAATTATATCTATGTCCTGCTTGTAAACATGATTTTAAAGTATCAGAATTTGGAGGACACCTATAGATGTGCCCAACTAGATAGCAAAAGAAGAAACTATGTTAAAACTGTAATTGTCCTCAGTCATCAAGCAACCTTAGTCACCATTATAATAGATATTGTCAAAGACACTCTAATTCAGGAGATAACCCTCTAGAAGGACAGCCTAAGCTAGATGCAGATACTATTTTTTATGGCTCTTTGCATAAGGGTGGTCCCCAACTAGATCAAAGTGAGCAGATTAATTAATATATTATGATGTATGTCTTCTACTATTGCAACATAGTGACATTTCTGATAATACATATAGAAAATCTCTTAGCTGTGAGGTCACCACTAGAAGTGAGTAAGTTTTCCACAAGACATATAATGGAGGTGGGAATTTACAGTATGCATCACACATTTTTATTATAGTATGGGCTTTTACTTATAGAATACTGACAGATCTTTCTAATATAAAAGAGCTTAAATTAGCTTAATACAGTTCAGTATACTTTACAAGCAAAGTAGGAAAGACAACTAGATTAATAATGAGCTTATTCTTTTTTTTAACATATATATGGATGCACAGAGTGACTAGATTAATATAACTCAGAAGTTCCTTCTATTTAATCTAATCATATAAGCAATAGCACTAAATAATAGATGGGCCTCCATCTATAGAGGATTACCATATTTCAGCTCCTATAATTATCTTATTTGCCTAACAAATTTTGAAAATCACTAGGCTTTGATTATCATAGCATATATGAAGGCTGCCTTTTCTGATAGCTATGCCTCTATTTATATTTTGGATCTAAAATGCTATAATCATCTAGAGATTCATATTAAGGTATTTAGTATAATTTCTGCTACAGTTAAGGAACAGGATTACTAGAATCTTAGAATAGATAGTCTGGACTTCTATAAGGCTTAAAAAGGGATGTTGCCATAACAATCATTAAAAAACTATATAGACTGTGGCCTCTATGTTATGGTATATGTTGAGATGTTTATGAAGGAGCCAGATGTCTTTTTGAGATCTATTGCAGAAAAGAGAAGAAGCATGACAAAAAACCTTTAAGAAAAGGAACTTTATCAGTATCTTCTGATGCTGCTAGAAGATTTTGCAAATGTAAGACTGGAGGGTGATTACTTGATTGATAAAAATGACCAGCCTATTATTGATGGAGATCTTGACACAGTCTTTGTCTGGTCTAAATATTATTCAAAGATATCTGATATAGGTGGAATGACATAAAATCTCTGCATTACTAATATGATAGGGAAATTGCTTGTGCTACTTTACTTTTGTGGCTTTTAGTTCTGGGAACCACATCTGTATCCTTCATAGGGTCATATGTCTACAAGATGATGTAGGTAGTCACAAGCTTAATGAGGAGGATTGTCCTCCTCTAAAGTAGTGAGTGACAGCTGTTCCATCTAACAGAAGAAACATAATGATAGTGACAGTAATAAGTTCTGGGCACAGGTCCCCAGGAGCAAGAAGTTAATTGGAGATGGTCACTATTAAAAGTCCATTCATTGCAGCAATTACACAGATAGGTAGTACCACACTTACAACACTCACACTTAGGCCTGCATCTGCTAATGTAATGGTTCAAGCATATCTGGAAAAGCTGTGAGATGCTTAATACTTATGGTTTCAAGTATCAGAGCTCCTCCAATAAGATTGTCTCTCCTGACCTAGCCTCTGGTAGGCCAGTAATGTTTATATCTGGATGCATGGGAACAGTAACTGCATTTATTGTCTGCTCCATCCTCTCAAGTCTAAGTAATTTGAGCCAGTACCTGCAGCTCCAACATGTTGTTATGGAAATTATGATCTAGAAGGTCAAATTAGCTGTGGTCCAGACATGTCAATGGGAGGCTAATACTTCAGTGAAGAGTTTACTCCCAAATCCTCCAATATGTAGAAGCATAAAATTGGACATGAAATCAAATGCCTCCAGAAAGCGGCCCATGACTGCTTGATAGAATTTTCTTTTGGAGACACCATGAAATGCTTGATCTGACTGTGACTGGCATATTTTGCTGGTGATCATAAATTCCCAATTAAGGCACAAAGCCAGGGCATAGTATTGCTGTTGCTTCAGTGTCATGTATTCTGAATCAACAAATGATAGGACAGACAAGTACATTTCAATAGTATCCAGGTAAATATTCTGAAGTGAGCCTGTCTGTTGCCATCAGCTAAATATATTTTTGAGATGCCTGTCTGCATCTTAGTTGCTAATAGCTTGAGAGTGGTCAATTTTAGAGTAATCCTCAAACATTCAGGCCCTAGGCTGAAGTGGCTTAGTCAGAAGTCTGAATGCTGATATTTCTTCTGTATGATATATTTCATCATGCAATTGACAAAGAAAAGCATCATACTTATGATGATTGGACTTTTGCTATTTAGGATCAGTATTAGCATACTAGAGGCAAAAGCAGGAATTGTTACAATTATCAACCAGAGTATTGTGGCCTTGTGCCCATTATAGATGTTGTACAAGCTTTACATATCCTTGCAAGGTGCACAGAATCATCCAAATAAAGTAGGTGCTTAAAGACAATTAGTCACAGTTCTGATATGAGAATTGGGAGGGTTGCCATCCTATTTGTGCAGCAATAATGAACAAGTTGGGTGAAAAACAAGTTTGAGGTTGCTCTGCAGGGCACAGAAAATCAGTCTTCACAATTCTAGCTAGATATTGCCAGTACAGTAGTCACATGACTGACACTAGGCCATCTTATTGGATTGATTACTATCTAATTGCTAGGGGCCACAACAGCTTCCTATCTAGGTTGGTGCCTAATTAGTGAGGGCAGTAAATGGAGGCAGAACCCTCCTACTACTAACACCCCCTAAGCTAGGGCACTGAATTCTAGTTTACACTCTACACTCTTAACCAATTCACACCAAGCTAGCAGAGAAGTTATATCACCACCTGGCCTGGTAACACTTAGGTACATTGTCTGATCAATCATTGCATTTTTTTCAAATTTCACCAGTGGCGAATGCAGATCCATCTGGAAGAGATTGAAGAGGAGGAAGGCTATTATACCTACTCTCTACACTTTTTTTCAGGACATGTGGTATCTTGAGGCTTGTGCAAATAGCCTCAAGCAGCTAGTAATGCTAGGCTATACTCTAACTGTTAAAAGTGCTTTCTTTGCTATCTTTTCCCTAACTGATCCTGTGATCAGTAGTTTTCCCCTCCAGACATCAGAAACTAGGTTTTGCTGATTGCTATATGCTGTTATGACAAGATCAGCAAAATCTTGGAAGGTGACCACCTTATTGTGAAGCAGTGCTGTAAAGACACTAATGAAAGATATCTACATGAAATGGCTGTTTTGGCATTGAAGCTGGGTTACAAGTCACTATAAGTTAAAAAGCTTGTGAGCCAGTTTCTTAACAGGCAAATTGCACAGGCTGCACTACTTAAGGCTTGTGAACCTTGCCAGTATCAGTATGACAAGGACATATTTAATTTGCTCATTAGTTGGATTACTAACTATTTCTCTCAGGCAACTCCTATTGCCAGCCAGCCCTCATCAGAGCCCATTATAGAAGAAGCCAAACTAAGCACTAGATGTATTGACTAGAAAGATATCCACCTTGATAGTGAGATGATCTGTATATGTATCTTTCTTTAGCACACTATCTTTACTGCAGCTTAGTGATGAAACTCTAGGACTAGGTCCTACTTCACTTATACTGCTGATATCTCTGCTTTTTGTTTCTAACTATGGTTCATCATCTGTCAGTCAAACAATAATAGATGACACCACCTAACATAAAGAATTTGGGATTTATCAGTAAGAGAGAAGCTATTAGAAGGAAATATGTCTGGAAAGACATCATCTCAAGTAGGAAGAAAAAGCATGACAGCTTAGGTGATGGGAATAGAGAGAACAGAACAGATGCTGTAGATTAAACAATAACAGCCACCATCAGGTCCTGCAGATGATACAGATATGGAATCAGACAGCAATTTTTTGCACAAAACAGCCTCAATAGGTGATGCTATATCACTTTTAGAAACAAATACAGCAAGAGAGCAGAGAGATAGTATAGAAGATGACTGATAAAGCACTAGATTGGATGTCAATCTGAATGGTACCTTTACAGAAATGCCTTCTGTGAAAGATGCAGATGGTGGGCTGTCAGTCTTAGCTGAGCAAACTAATCCTGTATGTCTCTTCTTATGTTGTGTGGCATGCCCTGATGTTGTGAATATAGCCTTACAGCTGTGTTTACTAGTGTATGGACAAGGGTACTTATTCTTTTGAGTTTTTTGAGATGCAGGCAAGTTCTCCAAGCTGTCTAGTACTGCCAGAGGGAGCAGATATGTAGGGGGAGGATATGACTATTTCTGTTGATTATAGTGCTGGTAGGGGGATGTGGAGTTGCTGAAGCAATCTAGTAATGCAGGCAGTGAGGTTCCTACAGATGATGTAGACTTGTAGGTTTGTGTCAGCAGCCTAGGAGAGCTAACAGGCAAGGGGTGGCCTGACTATAAATGACAAGCTTGGATAATCAGTATCCACCTGACTGCCTCACTTAATAATTGCTGCTGACTTCTGTTACCTTCCTCTTTCATTCATTGCTGCTATTCCTGTTTGCCAACTTGAATGAGATAGACTACCACCAGCTATATTCACTGTTACTCTCCTATATGAGGGAAGAAGAGTTCTGTGGGCATTTAACTCTGATTTCTAATTGGCATTTATGCATTTTTTCTTAAATCTAATTCAAAGTTAGAAAATGTAAAAATGTGTAAATGTCAAAGCCTACAAGAGCAATTATAGAGTGTCTGTAGTATATCTACTTTGCATAGTTTCTATACCTAATGCCATAGTCTAGGCAATTAAACTCATGCCTCTAGGGATTCCTAGCTACATAACCCCCCTAAAGGGGATTTGCATCTCAGTAACAAGGTGCAATGGCAATTTCACAAGATGCAATAAAAGCAATGAACCATATGGAATTTTCATTAATGATATAGATGGCTGGGAAATGCACAAATGCCCCCCTGAGAGAGAAGAATATAAGGAATACTGATAAAGAGTAGGGTCTGACTTATATTAGCTTCTGTGGGGTGATAATGCTAGACAGAATGCTGCAGAGGTATTAAGAGACTTAAATTATAAAATAGGCTCACTTAATAAACAGTTACATTTACTTTCTGGCACAGGATATGTTGAAGTTAAAAATTGGAAAGCTGCAGGTATTCAACTTCAACTCTCTATAAGAGATTTTCATCTTTACCATTCTACTGCTTGCTTCAAGAATATTCATAATTTTATCTAGGAACATATTTAAAATAGAGGTTATCCATCAGAATAGTGAGTTATGCAAGAGGATTTTGATATATAAATACAGGCCACACTTGAATCTTACAACAACATTAGACAAGCAAATGGTGAGGATCCTGATAATAGTATATTTTATGAACAGGAAAGGGCAAATCATCATACTCAGCCAACCAAGATTGAATAGACTATTTATTCAGGATTATTAAGATATGGAGCTAATCTGGTGGATGAACTGACTATTAACCCAGAAATGCTCAGTAGTGCTGATTGGGATGAACTGATCCAACAAATCATACTAAGTCATGAAGCTGATCTAGATGAACTGATCTCATGCTGGAATAGAGAGAATGAGGCTATTAAGGTAAACTATTAGATGCAGAATCCTTAGTCCAGATTACTGAATCAGCTCAATCTGAAATTAAGGTCTTTAGAATATTCTAACTGACTAAGTCTCTGTCTAGAAAGCCTGAGGTGAGGGCCAAGACAGAATTAACTAAGACATAATCAAGCAGGTCTTCAGTAAGATAGAGTGCTAAATAAATGTACCTATACCTTAGAAAGTCTAGAAAGTCTGGGGTGAAGGTCAAGATCCCCAAGATATGGTCTAAGTCTCTAGCAAGATACAGTACTAAACTGAGGTACTAGTACTTAAGAGAGTTTAGAAAGTCTAGAGCAAAGGCTAAGATCTCCAAGATGTGGTTAACCAAGTCTTTAGTAAGATACAGTGCTGAACTAAGGTACCAGCACTTTAGAGAATCTAGAAACTCTAAGGCAAAGGTCAAGATCACCAAGACATGATCAACCAATTCTTAAGCAAGATAGAATGCTGAGCAGACATACTGATGCCCTAGAAGGCCTATAATAAAGGTTAAGATCCTCAAAATATAATTAGTTGAGTCTATAGTAAGAGAGAGTGCTATATAGACATATTAACTTGCTAAGGATAAGAGTAAATAAGCAATGCACTATCTTCCTAGATTATATGGACCATCCAAATAGTTTAATATGATCTAATAGCATAGCCTTTCTAGACTAGATTTATAAACAAAATATATGTTTAGATCCTCATTTTGTTGAGCTTCTGTTCTTTTGCTGGTCCAAGCAAGTTAGATAGATAAAATCCTGAATTAAGAAGAGGTACAGAATGGCTCATAAAGAGGGATTTAGTCTGATATATAGATTTGGAAGTCTCAATCAATTATAATAACCAATTAAGACTCTTTATCATATTCTAGTTACACTTTCAATGTCTGACAGCTCTTAGCTAGAAAGGAAGCTCAACCAAATCAATAATAACTTTTATCTCACTTTGGATTACCTTAACAATCTCCCTTTAAATATTTTCATGGGCAGAGACTGTTCTGTAGTAAGAAAATAGAAAATTGCCTAAGGGAAGGTATTAAGGATATACCTATAACTAATATATCTCCACCATCTTTCTAAAAATCACTGGACACTACCTTCCATAGATTAATATGCCTGTGCAATTTCCAGATCCAATTATATTTACTTTTCTATGGTTCTAGAGCACTAGCATCATCTAATTCCATAGACAGATAGAGACCAAAACATAAGATCTACATTTTATCAGCATTTGAAATCAACTTGAATATATGCCACAAACATAAGGGCCTTAATCTTGGCTAAGGAGTTGATTCATCCACTTATAGACCCAATCAAGATCAGCTAGATAGTATATTAGTATAATGATCATCTCTCTATTAGGGTAACTCACTTGCTTTATTAATCTCCCAAATGATGAGGATGCTAGAAGCTGTCTTAATGTTAAGAAGCTTGTAAATATAGGATATTTGTGCTGTAATGTCAATTCTAGATGCCACTATAAGAATTTTTTTGTATTTCTTGAGATCAACCAACTTACTGTAGGGCCCATCAATACATATAAAGAAATCTATCTTTCAGTATTTAATGAGATCCCTTATAAATCAATCCTCTTTCTTTACAAGTACTAAAATTTCATTCACTTTACCATATTCATTTGACTGCCACTATATTAATATAAAAGGATGGGGAGACAAGCTGATTTATAGTATCTATAAATAGATAGTTGTTCTTGCCTAAGTAAGAAAGGGCCTATTAATAGGGATAATGATCTCTGTTATGTGATCACTTTTAACAACATAAGCCTGTATTCCAAATTTAGTAGAGGTGATATTGCACCTGAAGAGCACCATCCAGTAAATGATAGTTATTGCAAAAAGGATAATAGTTCTAATAAAAATGTAGAGCACAGCAAAAGCCTATTAAAGGTATAGATGACCCCATACTACAATAAGGGTGACAATTACTAAACAGTAGTGCAATCTAACAAATAATCTATAGATCTATGCCTAAATTCCTAGGGTAAGGACAGATGTAAAGAGGGCAGAAACTATCTGCAAGATATTAATAGTGAACTGATATTGCTAAATAAAGGAAGTAATATCAGAAGACCCCAGAACTGAATTAGGTTGCTTAGAGCCCACCCATTCTCCCTAACAGAAACAGTTATATGAAGGATGACTTGAATGTATAATATAAGTTCAAGTGTCCTATGAATATTAATATATAACCTCAGAGACATGTTAAGGAGATTTACAATAAGGACTATTCTGTTTGCAAGAACTAAAGGAATGAAATTCAAAATAATAATAGTCCTTATACAAGCACTAATAGTCCTAAGTGAATGTGTAAAAATAAAATTGTAGGTTATTATGGCTGCCCAGTAAATTAACTGGAGAAGAACCTAATATCTTAATTAGTGATTAAAAACTTACAGATAAATTATGTTCTTCAGAATAAAGAATAGCATAGGTTAACAGGGATGAGCAACCTAAGGCATCCAGACATGCCTGTAACAATACAGCAATCTACTAACTCTATTAAGGAATAGAATCAGCATAACTTCTATTAAGCAAACTGCATATACTTGAGCAGCCTTAACCATGTTTAGGGAATCCTGTTCTTCTAATATGTTACTGCTGAGGCATGCAGGATGGGAATTGCCTAGCTATTTAAAGCAGTAGCAGATTAATTTTATGCCTACAAATATTTTTGGAACTGCAAGTAGTTAAAAATCAAATTTGTGCTTTTCTTAAAGCATATGGCAGCTATAATGAGCTATAAATCAACATCTTGTCCTCCTTGAGTTTTCAATTTAGCAGAAATTTACAAAGTTACTTTCTTGCTCCATCCTCCAAGTCTCTATGGATTCCAGACCTCTGAAAATTGGTGAAAGTTATTATTAGAAGATGGTATTCTGAAAATTTTGCTCACTTTACAATGAGTTTGATATGAAAGCTATTGTGGTTTTAGTTGATAGCAAAGACTATTAATGGATCTTTAAAACCTATAATGATGTTTCAGGTATTACTTAAGTGAGTAAATAAATAGACCTATATTATTATTTTATTAACCAACTACAGACTGCAGACCACAGACAAACATAGACCTTTGATGATTTCCACTTTTTAAGCCTTAACAATTCCCAGAATGAATTATTATATGCTAGTCAGATCCAACTACAGGCAACAGTAATATTGAAACTATCTAAGTTTAACCATACTACATCCACAGACAAGCACTTTAAGAAGACTAATGATTTGTCAACATTATTTCCTTAAGAAGATTAATGATTTGTGTACTTTATTTCCTATTAGTTGTATACTAGTATTTATTAAGCTGTCTACTATATTATAAAAACCTCTACTTCCTACATCTCTCAAATCTAAACTGGAGTGAATAAACAATATGGAAGTTACCAAACTTGATCATATTATATCCTAACATAGCCATAAAATAGTAAACACTAAATAATTGCTAAGCCACATTTAGAAGTCCAAGTTTAATCCCCCACTAATTATAGAAGACCTTTATTGTGAGATCAGATGCCTTTATGAAGAGATCTCATATTATTAAGAAACTTAAAATTCTTTGATGTGCTTGTTTGATGAAAGCTGACAGGCTTATTATCTGCTTTATAATAGACTTCAGGCAATAGCACTCCAACACAACTAGCTATATGCACACATAGCTATATCTGATAATATGTTTAAAGCTAGATCTATACTTTAGTAGTCTTTACAATAAGTTTTATAAAGGCTTGTAGCTGCAGAGAGACAGCTTCTTTATTTATTTAGCATATATCTGGATGACAACTCAGTAAAAGATTATACAGTCTTGTAAATAGATTGCTAGGACATTTATAGATTCAATTTTCCATCATATCAAATATCCCTTAAAAGTATCTACTCATTTCCACTAGTAATTGATATAATCACCTAACTTTTCTAAATTGCAGCTGGAGAGATGTTTTTAATTGCTTATTCTCTTTCTATAGGCTGGAATTATTATTTTTTAAGGATTTCAGCTCTAGTTGAAGGGTTAGCTTCAGTTAAAGGTTTGCTGAATCACTGCTCCTATCATCCTCACAAGACTGGTATAAAGCTTTATCTCTAACATCATTTACAGCCTCTGCCCAGACCTCACCCATTTCCAGGGCTCTATAGAGCTCAATATATGAGTTTGTAGAGAGATCACTAAGTTGTCTTGTAAATAGATGGCATTTCCAGTTCTGATAATGCCATCTATATTGGTCATTTAGTTTAGGATGAAGTCAAACTTAATATGTGAGAACTAATAACAACAAGATTATCTCTTACTCTCTATTAGAACCTAAAACCTTCTATGTGAATATAGACATATCAAGATGTTTTAAAAGAGCTTTCCAGCACTTTTTGTGCTCTAAAGCCCTCTTCTGATTTGCTGGAGTTGGCATGACTTGGGTGTATAAGCTTGCTTCTCATCTAAGGCTAAAGAAATGTGGATGTGTGTGGCCCTATAAAAATGGACAGTGAAGTTAAGAAAGGAATATTTATACCTTTTTCAACTTCCTAAAAACAATCTTTACAGTATTGTAAAAATGTGCTGAAGTAATGCAGAACTAGAGAAATGCAAAAAAAAAAAAAAAGCTTATTAATAAGAGGAACCATTCTAGTACATATTATTACCCTAAGGATCATTTACTAATTTCTCTTTTATGTCTGGGACTCTGGGCTTTCCAGATATTGGATGTTGTTGAGTCCCATAATAGCTTTACTCTCCTATCTGCTATCCATACTAGGAGCATAAGAGCTGCAGGACTTGCAGCTATTATAAGGAACATATGCTATATATTTATTAGATTAAGTTAAGAAATTGAATAAGACTACTTACACTAAGAAGGTCTGGTAATTGTGTATTATAAGTTGCTTTCTGAAATTTAAGAATAGAATGTCCCCATCTATTAGGCTGTTAGAGTGCATCAGTATTTGGATTCCAGAAACTGATATCAGGCTTTATAAGCTGAACCATAATCCTCCTAATTGAGGATATGTCCTTTTCAAAGTGCCTATCATTTTTTGCAATTATATAAGTTCCAATATTTCTTGACCATAATATTACTAGTATGCTTGTAAGATATTGCAAAGATTTCTTACTAATTTTAATGTGCCCACTTAGGGTTATAAAAATATTGTCTAAAGATAGCCCACTATAACTGACCTAGAATTACTTATAAACAAACAAAAGACTATAAATGGTCTCATCAGTTAGGATGCAACAAGAATGTGGTAATTTAGGGAAGCCTACCTCTTTATAAATAGCTGAAATATATGTCTTATCTAGGCTAATGCAGCTCTAGAATCTGTCAAGCAAAATTTCAGCATACTCATATATAAGGAAAACAACATTATGCTGTAAGAAGGCATCCCTCAAATTAACTAGATTTGAGTGAGAAGTGTGTAAAAGGCAGGACTTGATATTTAAATCTAATGGAACTCTTTGCTCCTTAACAGCAACCATATTAGTACTAGGATGTGGGCTAATAGCAAGCCAAGTAGTCCCAGATGAGCCATATATAACAAATTTCATGTAATATTCCCAAGGAGAGTAATCTTGGCATAATAGAATATTCAACCACTTTGAATAAGGGTCCTCAAAGTTACTGATTCTCTTTACAGACAAAGATAGACATAGTAGCTTCCAGATATTTCTCTCCTGCTGTTCTTATTTATTATTATAGAGTCCCTGACCAGTGCCTCTAGGGCCCTCCCTAATATTATTACTTTATAGGAAGAGAGTACAATAACTACTTATAATGGAGGCTGTGTCTTTTAGAATATAGAGGTCCTGCTTAATAGAAATACTTAATCACTAAAAGAGTAGCAACAGCAAAAGCAAAGAACAAAAAAAATAAAAAATAAAAGAACAAAAGAACAAAAGAACAAAAGAACAAAAGAACAAAAGAATAAAAGAACAAAAGAACAAAAGAACAAAAGAACAAAAGAACAAAAGAACAAAAGAA
>NIXA01000104.1:0-18359 GCA_002242795.1 Byssochlamys sp. BYSS01
CTTCCTCTGCCTCCTCCTCCTCCTCCTCCTCCTCCTCCGGCGCAGATGGGGATGGAAAAGCCTTGTCCAGAGCATATTGCAATTCCTTCTCATCGTACCGGTTGAACGGGTCGAGCACTTCCCGAACAGTCCCTGAGAACACGACGGGGTCTTGTGGGATGATCATGACCCGGGATCTAAGATCGTGGAGTCTCATCTTGCCGATGTCGACGCCGTCGATGTAGACCGATCCCGATCGTGGCTCGACGAAGCGAAGCAGCGCAAGTGCGAGTGAGGATTTCCCTGCTCCCGTTCGCCCGACGACGCCGACGCGTTCACCCGCTTTCACAGAGAAGCTGAGCTCCTTCAGAACAGGCGGTAGATCCGGCGCATAGCTGACTGTCAGGTTATCGATTTCGATCTCCCCCTTCGTTGGCCATGAGGCGGGGACGTCGATTCCGCTTTGTGGTTCCGGTTCCAGCTCTGCGTATTCGACTATCCGTTCCGCGGCATTGAAGTCCAGTTCGAGATGAGCGTACTGGCTCAGAAACCAGGAGGTGTTCTCAGAGAGCTCCAGGGCAAAACTCAGAGCGAAGCCGGCGATAGGGGCGTCGAAACTTTTAATACTGACGAACATTACGGCAATTGCGGTGACGAACTTTTCGAGGCAACAATGCCCTGTCAGCAGGAACCCATAAATAATGCACACCGTCTGCAAAAAGGGCGAATATGACTTACGCCGGCGCCAACCATGCTGAGCCAAAATGACATCCAGGAACTATATAGATGCTGGTGCCAAAGGGCCTGGCAATGCGCATCAATCAAATCGTATAGCTGTTCGAGATACCTCTGCTCCATCCCAAAGGCTCGAACAGTGGGCAGACCGGAGAGTATAGCGCCAACCTGCTCGAATATAGGCGATCGAGCAGTGCTCTCGAGCCGTTTCGTCTCTCGGGCCCCGACAATATAAAACCAAGCAACAGCCCAGGAGGCGAGCAGGGACAGGAAGCCGAACCCTACAATCAACGGCGAACTGACCAAGGCAGCGCCGATGGAGCTCAGAACGAGGATCCCGCTTTGTATAAGGTACGTCAAGCCGTCTCCGAGATCAGAGTCCAGCGTGCCGAAGTCCGAGGTGAAGCGGTTCAGCATCTGTCCGACAGGGGTAGTGTCGAGGAAACGAAGGGGCGCTCTTAGAACAGCATTAGTGAACTGTTCGAAGAGGGATTTTGATGCACGAAGCGAGCCGATGTAGACCACCAGGTAACGGACGACCTCCAAGACAAAGGAGGTCAATGACAATCCCACCAGGATAGACACGTAGAACGCTAGCTGGCTACCAGATCGAGAGAGGGACGATGTCGCTTCCCTTGACCTGTAGCCATCTATGCTAGTCTGAGGAGGAGACTGAAGATGCAGCGACGGCGGACCGTTCTGGTATGCCCTGGTCCAGATGGATATCCAGTATGGCACAGCGAGACTGGCCACTATCGCGAGGACCGACAAGACGAGAAGCAATATCCAGTGCAGAGGGCCACCACAGGCCCTCATATAGGTCTTGTACACTTTGCTTTTAACGGTCCCTATTTCACGTTTCTCTTCGGCGTAGAACTTTCTCGTAGCGCGATCTGGTGGCACTTGTACTTGTGCTGATGAAGAATTCTCGCCACCCCTGTCGCTGGTCGTTGATGCGCGCCGCTGCTGGTCAGGATGTTGCTTTCCCTGGTTAGGTCTCTGATCCTCTACCTCGTGCTGCTGGCCATCGCCATGCGATTTCTCAAATCCTTCCTGTCCGTCAATATCAAAGGACCCGTTTTGAGCCAGGGTCTGGGGATGGCCAGCTTTCAACACACGGCCGCCGTCAAGAATCACAGAATACTGCGTGCCACTTAAACACAGCCGGACATGATGGGTAGCGAGGATCCGAGTCCGTCCATCACCTAACTTGCCAATCAGCGCCTTCTCGTAGAGATGGCGACCAACATGGGCGTCAACAGCGCTGAATATATCATCCAGGATCAAAAAGCTGGCACGGCTATATAGTGCTCGGGCAAATGCCAGGCGCCACTTCTGACCACCACTGAGATTGATGCCATTTGCTCCAACGTCTGTCATGTCTCCGTCTGTGAGCGTTCGCAGATCGTCCCGAAGTGCACACGCGTCGAGGACTTCACCGTATCGCTTCGAGTCGAACGGGAGCCCAAACAAAATACTATCGCGAATTGTCGCATTTTCAATCCACGGGTCTTGCGAGACATACGCCATGAGCCCAGGATCGATCCAGCTATGCGGGTCAAAAGCACTATCGGGTTCAGCTGTTGGACGTGGAACTGTAAGGCTTCCTTCAACAACTTCGGCTTCGCCAATAATAGACTGAAGAAGCAGACTTTTGCCTGTTCCAGTCCTCCCTGATATGACGCTCAATTTTCCTGTCGGGAAGTCGAGGCAGAGATCTTTCAGACAGAAACGGTCTTCTCGCGCTTCTTCAGACTCCTCCTCCGCTGGCCACGTTATCGTGGCATTCTTGAACGAGATAGCATCACCGGGTAGCCTATCATCGTGGCGCTCCTGTAAGCCCAGAAACTTTTCGACCCGTTCAGCGCTCACGGACGCATCGAACATTTCCGTCAGTAATTCCGGGATGACCGATAGCGTATACTGCATGCCCTGGAAGATAGCGATGGCCGTGAACGCCGTCGACGCCGAAAGCTCATGGTGGATAAGGGTATACGTTAGCAACGACATGACGCTCATGCAGATCGGCCCGAACGACCAGATGGATACCATAGCAAGAGTGAACAGAAAGACCGCACGTTGCCGTGAAAGTTCAGCCTGGCGAAGCTTAAGGATCTTGTCGTACCACTCTCTCTCCGACGAGCTGAATTTTATCTGCCGGATTCCTCGCACAGCTTCGGTAAGAACAGTCGACTTTTTGTCGCGGGACTTCATCAGGTCTTCCTCCGTTTCGGTGTATCGTTTCATGATGTAGTAGTAAACTGGCGACAGCAAGACGGGCATGCCACAACCAGCCAGCATCGACTGCCATCCCATTAGCTTCGTCAAAAACAGTATTGCCAAAATCAGGTTCAGCGTGCAGTCCAGGACAAGATGATTGTAGGCTGCGAAGCTGGAGATCTTTTCCACGTCAACCCCGAGCAGATTGAGGATGGAACTCTTGGTTCGCGGAGGGCCATCATCATCATCGTCATCATCGTTGTCGCCATCATTATCGTCGCCCCCTTCTTCATCTTTCTCATCGCCGGCCGAAGCCATCGCTACAGTGTCCTTCAGCCGCATCACCTTGTTCGTGATCACCGCGAATAGCTGCTCGTGAACCGGAAGAGACAGTTTCATATCCGCAATTCCGATGACCAAGGACGTAAGCCAGGAGGACACAACCAAGGAGCTCCCAAGGCCAACCGCCATCAGCCATAGTCGAAATTGATTACTAGCCCCGGCATCGCGCTGTTCCAGAAGACGGAGGATATTGAACAGCAGCAACTGAGGCAAAAAGTGGGAAGCCGCGCTGAACAGCTGAATGACGAAGGAAAACAGGAGACGAGAAGAATAGACTCGCACCAATTTCTTCCAAATTCTGGCGACAGGACTGGCAGTAAAGCGGGCGTAAAGGGTCCGAGCCTGCTCTTCATGGCCCACGACCGGGAGGTCATCCGCGTTCAATCGGCCAGTTTTCGCTGCATGGACTAGAGACTCGGTAGCCCACCAAAATGTATACCGACTGAGGAAGGATACGCTTTCTTGTCGGTCAACCAGCTTTCCATCCCGGTAAGCATTGGGTGCACGAGGAATGGAAAGATTGGCTATGGTTAGGATGAACGCTGCCGATATCTGGACAGCAGTCGACACTACATCCAGCTTGGACGACGACCCTCCCTTTTCCTGGCTCCAGCCAAAAACGGTCAAGGAACAGGTCGCTATACCCTGCAGCAGACATGATACCGCACTGTAACATCCCAAGAGGTACCTATCCTGACATCTGCTGCGGGTAGCGAGAACGCATTCTTGGAACAAAATGGCGATCTCCCTCAGTTAGCTAAATCGATTGCAGGTAATATCAGCAGCGCCTTAGGTATTTTTCCATACCCAACTAGTAAGCTGTAAAATCTGCAACTTCGTCCACGGCGTACCGCCTTGACCACTGCTTAGAACGCTGGAAACAAGCACCACGATGGTAGCAGCGCAAGCAACAACACTCAAAACGATCCGTTGGTACACAGCCTTCAATGAATTAGGGAATAGGTATTCCTCGCTGGAGCTGGTAGCAGTGTCCGATAAATCATGATATCCCTTACTCGGCTGAACTGCAACGATCAGACGCACGTGGGGGATCGATAGTAAAATAATCACGGCCAACCCAATAGCGAAAACGCACTCAGGCAGCTGGAATAAAGATCCGAAGACTTCCATAATATATTGTTGTTAGCTGGTGCAAATGAACGGTAGAAACTTGGCCCCATTGCGCTATTTAAGTACGTGGAAGAGTGAGAGGAGAGTGAGAGGGAGAGAGAAAAGGGGTTCAAAACATGATATAACAAATATTAACCACTGTAACCCAAAGAGTCATACTGGAGACAAGTTAAAAAATAAAAATTACAATATAGCCTGAAGGATGCTCGCAGGCGCTCTCCTAGTAGACAACTATCATCGTTGCTGTGGAGAATAACGAAGATCCAGCCCTGTAAGATGGTTGCCTTGCCTTGTCGGGCGCCGTTTCGAGTAATCGGCGCCCCTAGCCCTAAGTGTGATGACACACCCAGAACACTGCAGCTGCGACTATTTTCGCATGAGTTATAGCCTTATACTTCATCTTACATGAGTTAAATTGCTTTTACAGCAAAAGTACTCCACTATTGACAAACAATTTAGTTTTTGCTTACTCTCTGTCCCTCAGCAGATTCCGTCGTCCACAAGTCAGGCAGCGTCCGCGGGTTTCCGGATCTGGCCTAGTGCCGGACAACATGACGCCAGGGTCCTCTCCACCAGAAGGCTGAGTCTCGATGATGCTCGGTACATCTGGCAGATTCACTGGGCCAACAAGCTAGAGGCCACTGATTGCTCTGGAAAGTACACCCGACATTCTGAGCTAGTACACTACATAACCCGTACGAGTCGCGTGTTTCCCGCGCAGGCAACAGAAAGATGATCAACGCCGTGCTGGTGTTCAACAACAATGGACAGCCTCGCCTCACCAAATTCTACACACACATCGTGAGTAGCAGCAAAACTTTTTGTCCATTGGGGGCTGCGATCGGACTGATGCAGGATCACCTTGCTGATATGCCTTCGCTTCCGCTTTATAGGACACGCAAACCAAGCAGTCTCTCATCGAGCAGATCTATCATCTCGTCTCGCAACGGCCAGCCAGTGCCTGCAACTTCCTCCCCTTGCCCCCGATTCTATCGCGAGGTGCTCGCCCGAAAGCCGTCAATGGGCCATCCGATGCCCCGACACAGATCACCTACCGGACATATGCTACGTTGTCGTTCATCATGATCTCGACTTCCACCGAGTCTCCGCTGGCTCTGATCGACTTGATCCAGGTATTTGTCGAAGCGCTCGATCGCATCTTTGAGAATGTCTGCGAGTTGGATTTGATTTTCGGGTTCGAAACGATGCATGCTGCGCTGAATGAGATGGTCGTGGGTGGTGTCGTGATAGAGACAAGTGTCGACAAGATCGTCGCTGGGGTCCGGAGTCAGGAGGGCAATTTGGGCAAGAGGAAAGCTATTCAGGCTGCCAGCTCCAGCGCTGGCCGTGGCGGCATTGTTGGTTTGGGAGGGTGGCGCTGATCTGGGTGTCTTTGGATACGCGACAACTATTACATATGGGGATGATGGATTTCTACATTGTCATGCATACATGGGACACATCTTAGTTCGGGCGTTTTGGCTTACGCATGCAGGGTCAGAACAGGGCGTTCACTGGCTTGTCTTCGGGTTACAGGTTACCCAAGTGCTATATTTTGTACTAGAGTGCCCTATGGAATAAGAATGATTACTTACGACGTTGTTGCCTCAGGCGTAAATTCTTGTAGGGCTCGGCCCTGATCACGTGGGCTCACGGTTACCGGCTCGCTTGCTTTTCCGCACTAGCGCGACCCACACGCGCAACTTTTCTTGCTTCATCTCGATTTTACCTCCGAGCTGCCTTTCTCCTCTTCGTCCTTGTCGTCAATCCCTCGTCGCCCAGCCCAGCGAATACCCCGTTCGACAACAATGGTAAGCATTTAATCTTCAGTTTAGCCTATTGGCGAATCTCTCTCTACAACAACTTCGTCACATTTGCGAGATGAACCTGAGACAATTCGTCCTGTCTCGACTCGTAGATGTCGAAGCGCCTTCCGCCGATTGCACATTAGCATGATGCTCGGTGATGATTTGGCTGGAGCGTCGAGTGTAGCGTAAATTCTACACTCGTGCTCTTTAGAGTTCAGAGAAGATGCAGCATTTGGTGGATGCGACTTGCTGATCTTCTTTTCTCAATGACAGCCTCCCAAGTCCGGAAAGAAGGCCGCCCCCCTGCCCTACCCTCAGGGTAAGGCTGGCGCTTCCAAGAAGACTGCCAAGGTAAGTAAACATCAAAAAAATTGCTGCTCTATTCAATTTAACACAACCTCAATAATTGTTACAATTGCTAACGTTCTCTAGAACCCCCTTCTCGAGAAGCGCCCCCGCAACTTCGGCATTGGCCAGGATGTCCAGCCCAAGCGCAACCTGTCCCGCTTCGTCAAGTGGCCCGAGTATGTCCAGCTGCAGCGCCAGAAGAAGATCCTGAGCCTGCGCCTCAAGGTTCCTCCTGCGCTCGCCCAGTTCCAGAACACCCTCGACCGCAACACCGCTGCCCAGACCTTCAAGTTCCTCAACAAGTACCGTCCCGAGACCAAGGTTGAGAAGAAGGAGCGTCTCCACCAGGAGGCCACCGCTGTTGCTGAGGGAAAGAAGAAGGAAGATGTCAGCAAGAAGCCCTACAACGTCAAGTACGGTCTCAACCACGTCGTCGGCCTGGTCGAGAACAAGAAGGCTTCTCTTGTTCTGATCGCCCACGATGTTGACCCCATCGAGCTTGTCGTCTTCCTTCCCGCTCTCTGCCGCAAGATGGGTGTCCCTTACGCCATCGTCAAGGGCAAGGCTCGTCTCGGAACCGTTGTCCACAAGAAGGTATGTCTTATCACTTCCTCTTTTTCTTCTGTCATCCTCAAAACGCCATTTTCTAATATATTTTTTCTGTAGACTTCTGCCGTTCTCGCCCTCACCGAGGTCCGCCAGGAGGACAAGGCTGAGTTCGCCAAGCTCCTCTCTGCCATCAAGGAGGGCTACAGCGACAAGTACGAGGATGCCAGACGCCACTGGGGTGGTGGTATCGTTGGTGCCAAGGCTCTCGCTCGCATTGAGAAGAAGCGCAAGGCTGTTGAAGCTGCCATCAAGATCTAAGCACAGCAGCCTGAATGGGCATTTAAAAAAGAGGCGCTTCACAAAAAATTTGAAAATTCGAACGAAAAGGCGATGGAACGGTGTTCAAGGCTTTCTTAACGATTTGTTCACGGCTTTAATAGCTAGCTAAGCTGGGGTGGGAATCTTTGGCACGCCTGTTCCTAAAACATAGGAATCCATCTTTATGGCTTCTCTTCCGCCCTTTTGCCTGACCGGATTATTTTATCTTGATATTACGATCTATGTATACGTTGCAGATACCCATGAATGCATTTCAGATCATCTGATGATTCAACAAGCTGGAACAGTCGTTGACAGCATTCATGTTACGTCTGCCCTCGTAGGATGTCCCTCGTAAATAGAACGTGGATTGTAGCAAGCAAGCAATCCATTGCGACCTATACGATATTATTATACCGCACCCAGCTCCCATTCATGCATACAAACCCACACCGACCCGTGCTTTATTGGAAGCAAGAAAGAGTGAACATTCCACAATACATTAAGAGGAAGGCAAAAGGAGAATCCATTTTCCACCGTTTAGAGAAGGCGACAGAAGCAATGGGTATTTACTGCAAGAAGAACACATTATAGGAAGAAGCTTAATAGAAAAATGAAAAACAAAACGAATAACCTTGGAAAGCACACTCCGTTCCAAAAGACCATCCATCATTAAAGCCGTTACGCCTGCCGCAGCTGCTATTCGCGGGAATCAGTAGCAAGAGCACAAAATGAAAGCAAAAATTTCGAGAATTTGGTCGTTAGCGTTGAACTCGTCCGAGTCCCTGTCTTGCCTATAATATTCATCAAGAATTAGGAAGAAGCTCTTTCCACGTATGCTTTGGGGAGAGAGGACGAAAAATGACCAACCTTCATCTGCTCAATTCGCGCCTTCAATTGACTTGTGACTTCTGCAGCCCTCTTCCAATTCTCGGCTGGTTCAGCAGGCTTCATAGTGCTCTGCTCTTCCCTTGATATCACTCCAGAGCCAAGGTTTGAGCGTGTCGGGCTTCCGATGCCAGCATAACTCGATCCATAACTAGGGCTCAGTTTTCTTCGACTCAAACTTCCTTCTCGACTTAAGCGACTGGGAGAGTCTGATCCGGTGTTTTCCTTCTCTTCGCTTGGACTTGCTGACATATAACTGCGAGGCCGTTCACCTTCTAACCTCGAACCCATATGCAGACCAGCTCGAGAAGCGTACCCATTACCAGCACTTTCATGATATATAGACCCGGCATCGGAGAAACCTGCATTCATACCATCCGGTAGTGTGTTGGTAGGACTCATGGCCGACGAGCGGAGTGCTCTCGTTAGTTCGCGCTTCAAACGCTCAATATCTCTCTGTTGCTTCTGAACCGTCTGCTCCGCAGCCTCAGCATCACTCCTTGCTCTGACCAACTGCGTTTCTTTGGCCTTTATACTGAGTACGTCTCTTGTGTGGTCTTCAATGAGTTGTGCGTTCTGGTTCTGCAGTTCGTTCACTTGCGACTTGAGCTTCGTCCTTTCCGACCTCAACTCCTCAACCATCTTGCTGAAGCGCTCGCGCTCAAGACGCATCTCCTCCAACTCGGCTCGCTCAATCGCAGAAATACCCAGAGCCGGGGGAGACGTCGGAGCAGGAGTCGGTTGAGAGGGCGCCGCCTCAGCAGGCGCCGGCTTTGCTATTGGACGGCCAGCAAGCCCCCGGCCAAGACCAAATTTGGATGCGGCTGGTGATGGCGCTCCTTCCGCTGGAGGGGAGACGACCCGTCGCGGAGATGCCAGGCGCCCCGGGCCACCTGCAGCAGCTTTCCTGAGGCCAGATCCCGGCGTTGGAAGACCACCGTGCTTCGGAACTCCTCCAATCTTCGACGGGATAGCTTTCGTTGCTGCTGATTTCGGTGGGGCCGGAGCAGGTGGTTCTTCAGGCAGGGGCGCTGCAGCGGGAGCAGGTTTCTTTAAACCAAGCGTCGGTTTCTTCGCTGATCCCGTTTTCCTGCCAGCCGGAGCTGCTGCAGCTTTGGGTGGCCCGATGATTGGCTTAGGCCGATCTTTCGCTTTCACTTGGGCTGTTTCAAAGTACTCCTTAATCTTTGTCTTCCTAATGTCGTCCAGACCATCAATATATGGGTTCATAGCCCGCTCGCCCATTATCTTCATCAAAGTGCCGAGTATCTCTGCTCCTCCAGAGCGAATAACCTCGCTAGATTCGGTGAGAAGCTTAATGGCTGCTTCCGCTATCGATTTCACATCCGCTTTGGATGGTACCTCCCTTGTATTCCGGAGACAGCGAATGAGAAATTTCACGGTTTCTTGCTTCACCTGCGGATTCTTATGTTTGAGGAATTCAAATATTTCTTCCAAACATGAACTAAGATCAGTGGATGCGAAAACAGAGTCCAAAGCCTGACCTAAGGCGTCTGCAACGGCTTGCTTTTTCTCCTTCAACCGCTCCAGAATAGGTGCCATGATCGTTGCCCGATATTTGCCAAAGTCCTTGCGAAGACCCTTGGCTAGCAGGTCGATACAGTTAGCCGCCACAGTGACAACAATAACATTGGCGTCTTTCATGGATTTAGCCAACGCTCTTACTATGTCGTCGTAAGGGCCATCCTTGATCCTCGGAACATCTAGCACCGCGTGGAGTGCGTCGAGCGCTTCCTTCCTGTCCTTCCACTTTGATGACGCCAGCCGTTCATGAAGGTCCTTGGGAACTTTCGACATCACATCGACGGGTTCTGCAAGGTCAAACGCATCTATCTCACCGGCATCTTCTTCTACATACTCTTCTCCTCCTTCATCAACCTCGCCTTCGTCACCAGCCGGTGCGGCGCTGGCCTGGGCCATCGCCTCTTGTTGAGCTCTTGTGAACCTCTCCTGCTTTGGCGGAGCTTCTTGTTTGATTTTTTCAAACAATTTCTCCAAGTCCTGCTGTTGAACTGGTTTCAAGTCATTAAAAAAGAGCGGTTTAATTGCTTCTCTCAACCACCTGTAGAGCTCCACAGTCAGGTTTTGTGCTTCAGCACGGACGTTCTTGTCTGCATGCCCGAACACCTTGGGCAAAGCCTTCAGAGTCGGCTTTGGATCGACAATCTTGCACCCGTAATTGTGGTAAATAGTGGTCAATGCAGCTAATGCGGCAGCAATGGTCTTGGGTACTTTGTGTGAAAGCGCAGGGAGGATTTCTTCAATGACCGGGTCCGACTTGTCTAGTTCGATACATAACAGGACGGCTTCAATAGCGCTAGCCTTTGCTCCGGGCCTCGTGGACGGAAGACCCTTTTCTGCGATTGCGGCGATTGTGGTTCCGCGGGTCCTAAGAGAAGTGGAAAAGGTACCCGTGAGCTATTGCGAGAACGAGACACATTATTTTAAATAAGGGTTTGAAACATACCTGGTGCAGGCTTGTACACCCCCATATTTTAGAAACGAACAATATGCTGCGAGACCGTCTTGTTGCGCGGCGACATTGGAGTCTGCAACTGCACCTTTCCAAAGGCTGGGGTCTTGCAAAAAAGGTGCAAACACCGGATCTGATTCATCTGGAGACTTCTCGAACAGCTTTTTGGCATCTTCGTATCCCGCCTTTCGAACCTTCCAGACCTATATGTGTGCGGCGTCCATCGCGCAAGACGTCAGCGGCCATTCCCCTGAATGCGATCGAGTATAAACCGTAAGGGACAGCAAACCTTATGGGTAAATCGGTCCGGTAATGGCAAAGAGGAAAAGTCGTCCTCACCCTCCGCCATGCTGACGGTTGTCGGAAATGCAATAGGATTTGTTCAATTGTACTGTTTGAGAAAGCGCATTAGCCTTGAGCAACCTCGGGCACAACTTGCATCTAAACCAAGCCTCGTTGATGGGTGGGTAGAGTAGCGACTCTTCTTCGATAAAAGGAATGGAATACAGCTCGGAAAAAATCATGCAAATCCCAGGAGAGGACAACGCACACAATCTGGCAGCGAATATGGAGGATGGGATTTTCCGCAGAATCGCGTGGTTCCGGCCAGATAAACAACGGTGGACGGGGCAACAAAACAAGAACACGAAAAAATCTAATTGAGAGTAGAGGACTGGTAGGATCAATTCTATTAAAGAGTAAAATAATTAACTTGCGGAAATAGAATTACGCCGAGCTGAAAAAGGTGAGAAGGCAGAAGGGAACGGAGGGAGAGAAAGCACGAGGTTGTCGAAGCCCAAGACGAAAGTCAATAACAAAAGAAGTCCAGGCGGAAATACTGTCTAGTCCGGTCTGTCAACGCCCATCCCCCACGCGATCGCCCTGTACCGTGCACTACGCTCCGCCGCGACAGGTTCGCTCTTTTCCATTTACTCTCTTCCTTTTTCGTTCCCAATACGTGGACATGACTTCAGAGGAAACCAGATTATCGTCTAACCACATGACACCGTGACACGTCGAGCAGGCTAGTACCTCTCCTTTGCCGACTGAGATGCTGCACCCACCCGAGCCATCTGGCCCGCAGAGGTAGATGAACCAAAGTCCAACTGCACAGTGTTTCAACCAGAATTCGACTATGAAACGCCTATCTCTCTTCCGTGGAGAGCCCCAAGACCCTTCGTAGTGGTTGCCGGTGCTGCTACCCGTCGTGACTTTGGCTTCGGCCTGTGTCCATCGTCAGTCTATCGCCTGCGTCACATTTTCTCTTCTCTTGCCTGTGTCCCGGCCACGACAATAGTGACCAAGACTAGAGTTGGGGGACTGCGATGAGCCATCCTGAGACGGTGTTGAATGTCGACTATGGAGGTTGAGGTTCATACGATAACATGTTTCCAGCAACGTGTCCGCCTGGCCTTACGATTGAGCCGGTCTCCATTGTGTAATATGCGATATAGCTCTCGATAGATATCAGATATAAGACCATATCGATGCCACGCAAGCCTCCAAACAAGACACGCTAGTTATCTTCTTACACGGCCATCACAATTATATCCAAATTCAGTATAAATACATTCTGATCATGCGCTCTCTCGAGGAGAAACGGATTGGTCCTTTCGAAAGAAAAGAAAGAACCCAACGACCAGTATCGAGTTAACCCCCCCCCCCCTACAACTCTAAGCAGAAGCCACACTCCCAGCCCTCTGCTCAATCAACCCCCTAATCCTCCCAACATGCCCAGCAGAGACATCCGTCCGACCACCCCGACCCTGTTGCGACCTCCTCTCCTCCCTCCGTAGCAACTTAGCGCCCCTCTTCACCGCTCGCTCCGCATCCCTCTCCTCCCTCGACATAACAGCCGGCCTATCCTCAACGGGCAATCCGAAGGGCGCAATGATCCTCTCCACGACATGCCTCACCCGTCTGCTCTTCGGGTACCCAGAGGAAAATTCAACCACGTCGCCCTCCCGTAGCGAGTTGCGCGGATCCGCAACAAGGTACGTCGTTACCCTGGGGTAGAATTTGCCGATTTGATGGTCCCATGTTGTGTGTCTGTGGGCGATGCGCACGGTGCGGTCCATGCGGCCAACTGAGACGACAGTGCCGGTTTTGAGGGTGTAGGGGTATTTGCGGATCGGGGCTGCTGCTGTTGATGCTTCTTGTTGGTTTTGTTGTTGCTGTTCGCCTCGTACGGCTGCTGCTGTTGTAGTTGTTGAGAATCCTGTTCGTCCTAAGGGATTGATGGGAGTGGTTTGGGGTGTTCTTGGTGTGCGGAAGAAGGGAGCTCGTGTTATTATTGTGCTGCTGGCTGCTGTTTTCGACGGCACAGGGAGAATTGATCGCAGCGGCAGTATTGCCTGTAGGAGATTCTTGGGAGGCATTTTCGCGTCTTTTTTAAGAGTCACTGTAATTGACGGAAGATGCAGCGCCCTTTGGGTTTATTTGAGTCGTCTCGAAATTCGCGCGTGGAGCTGGCCTGTCTGTATTTGGAGGATGATTCTATGACCTCCCTGGCGGTGTTCTGAGATTGAGTTATTCCCAGAATCGGAATTCACCGCGGATAAGATACCCCAAGGCCCAGAATCGCAACAATTGCGTTGCGTAGAGACAAGCGTCAACCAGAAAAGATAATGTAGTCCCCATCCACGACCTGCGGACGAATTCGATTCTTCGCCGAAATCGACCGGCCGGTTTGCACTGTTTGTCTTGCTACCGCTTACCACTGAACTCAACAAGAGCTTGCATAATTATTACCAGGCAAGGTTCTCAACATTCCCCAGCCAGACCCACCAGAATGGAAATATTATTAATTTCTCAGTCAATAATAACTAACCCTATTCCCAAACGCCGCTGTAGTCTACCTCGAATGCCTTGGGACCATACAGGAGATGACAACCCTCACCATTAACCCGAATGCTAACATACGCCCAACATGCCCAACCTTTCATGGAACAAATTAAAGTGATATTCTCTGGAGACTCCACGTAAAAAGGAATTTGTAAGGGATAGAGCTAGGAGAAGGTAAATTCATTACACCCATGCACTTCCGTCCAACCTCGATAGCCAATGTGCCCCTGTCACGGTAACGCTATCTCTTTGTCTTGGACGTTGGTCGCCGTCAGATGTTCTCCGATATGGGTGCTCGCCGCAAGGGCCTTTTTGTGAAATTTCTTCTCCGAGTGTGCAGATATCCTTGTGAGTTCGGTGACGAACGAATGGCCCCAGAAGGCGCTGCGCCATGTCAGTAAAATTCCCCCCGCCTAGTACAAAACGGTGACTGCAACATGGCCATACCTTGTATACTTAGAAACGTACTTGTCTAACTTCGAGAAATTAAGAGCTCTTTGCTCATCGCTCATCGTCACAGCCTCCTGATATGCAGCAGCCAATTCCTCTGTATTCCAAGGGTTGATAATTATGCTGCCATTCAGACTCTGAGCCGCACCCGCAAATTCCGAGAGCACCAGGACACCATGGCGGTTTTGCTGTGCTGCGATATATTCATAGGCGACAAGATTCATCCCGTCCCGCGTAGATGATACAATACAGGCATCTGAAACGGCGTAGAGAGCAAGCAGCTCGTCAAAGTTGACAGATTTGTGCATGAAATGTATAGGCATGAATTCAACAGTTCCTGTTACGGTTAGCAAATGGAATACATAAAAAAGACAGACGACAGGAAAAGAAGATAGCATATACTCACCAAATTTGCCGTTAATTCTCCCCACTAGTTCGTTGACAACCGCCCTCAGATTCTGGTATTCTTCCACATCTTGCCTGCTTGGCACAGCAACCTGGACAAGAACGACCTTGCCAACCCACTCCGGATGATCACTCAGGAAAACCTCGAGTGCGTGCAACTTCTGAGGCACACCTTTTATATAGTCAAGACGGTCAACTCCGACCATGAGCTTAACGCCTTGGAACTTCTGTTCGAGCGTCGCTATCCGCTTCTGCACTTTCTCTTTCTTCAGGCCTTCCTTGAACTTCTCCGGGTCAATGCCGATGGGGAAGGCTCCACAGGAAACGATCTTGCCTTGGAATTCAATGCCATTAGGAGTTGTTGGCAGCCCGCTTGGGGTCAAGTCAGTTTTCCACGGCACGAGCAATTTGGCAATAAGGTTCACGCTTACAGCAAACGGGAGCAACTGCTCAAGAAGTGCCTTGCATAGTCATATGTGTGAAACCCTATAAGATCGCAGTGCAGAACACCCAGGAGCAACTCGTTCCGGACGGGGAGAATCCTGTAGATCTCACTGCTGGGGAAGGGCGTGTGCAAGAAGAAGCCAATTTTGACGTTCTCCTTGCTCGTCCCAATCTCTTCGCGGAGCAACTCTGGGAGCAGCATTAAATGGTAGTCATGAACCCAGATCAGGTCACCGTCTTGGACTTCTTTCGCAACCGCTTTGGCGAACAGGAGGTTTGCCTCCTTATATGCTTCCCAGGCAGACTCGTCGAAAGTGATTTCGCCGGGATGATAGTGGAATAACGGCCAGAGGATGGAATCTAGGCAGTGGGTCGTTGTTAGTAAACACAGAACACTTGTACCGGCACATTGGAAACTGGATGGGAGGAACGGGGGATGGACAAACTAGAGAAGCCATTGTAGTGTCGATCGGCAAGCTCATCATCAATGAATACCGGAACAGCACCGTATTCATCCTTCAGACGCTGCTTGACAACCGGGATCTCCTCCTCAGGCACTTCAAGACCCGGCCAACCATACCATTGGAAGGTTGTCGTCTTCGACAAACCGCTCAAGCCGCTGACAAGGCCACCGGAAGACATGGAAAAGTCATATTTGCCATCCTCTGAACGTTTTATCGTGATGGGCAGTCGATTAGAGACGAGGAGCAGCCTGGAGCTACTTGGAGGGTAGTCGTCTAGGGAGGGCATTGCGACGGACAATGCAACGTGAGGAACCGCTGAGGAACCGCAAAGGAACCGGGGGCGCTCGGTGAACTTCGACAGTAGACGATCCGAAGTCAAGAGCGTTGCAAGCTAACTATACATGGGAGGGTAAGTCAATGCGAATTAGAACAAAAAGTAAGCGCCAGCACCAGAGATGGAGACAAGAAGCTACGTAATCCAGAGGCAAAGAGAGACGAAAAGATCGTACCACTTTGCAGGTGAGGAGGAAAGAGAACAGGGAAGACACGAGCGATCAGGCGACGAGAGGACGAGCGACAGTGTATCTATCCATAGGGAAACAGAAGGACCAGAATTGCCGTTAAGGCGGAGGAGCAAAAAAAGGTGGGAAGGTGGGGAAAGCGATGATTGATATATTACGATGATGATGATGGCGGCGATGGGGAGCTCTGCCGCCGGGCCAAGCAAAGCAGTAGTAGTAGTGACCTCAGATCCGGTAACAGCCAGGAGCAGCCCGACGCAGCGCTGGAGCCCTGTAATTAATGATACCTAGTAACCTGCAATGCAGGAATTTGGCTAATTATAGGCATGCCCAGAGCACGTGGGCAGGAACACCTCTGCCATAGACAGGAGCAGTCAAAAGATAGCCGTGGTTAACCTTGGAAGCCTAGAGCGTTTCCCGGAGCAGGGACTATGCTTGATGTCTCTGTACCATTTGCCGGAAAAGACAGAAGTGAGGCAGTCCGGGCAATCCAGGAGGATCATGAGAGCCGACTGCTTGACCTGCATTGTTCCTTTCTGCCGATCGACGGGTCTGGATGCAGCAACAACACACGTATACAATGGTATCGGTGATACCGAGCGGTCCCTGGCCATCAATCAGACCACCATGATTCATCGAGCGCTCCGTTCAAATAAGCTCAGTTAACGCCGGACTCTCCCGATTCTAATTAACTGTCCGCGTCAATCGTAGATAACCCACTCTGGTGGAGGTTGGAGAAAACACCCGAACCACATACGTCCCCCTCCAATAGTCAATCACGCCCACCGATGTTCAGACGAGCAGAAAGAAGGCGAAAAATAGAGAAAGAGAAAAAAAAAGAAGGGAAATTATATACACTCTGCCGAGTCACTCCAGGAGGCGTCTCTAGTGGAGGATCCTACCTGTCGAACTAGATAATACCCACCGTCATCACAAAGTATGCCTCCCACTACTGAGAGTCCATTTTGCCGACGCGTAATCCTGCACTATACGGCCCTCGTCCTCCAGTTTCATCAAGACCTGCAACACACCCTGAGACGCAGCAAGGTGTAGATCTTTCGGGACTTCCCGATAAATAACTTCCACCAACTCGGGAAGTTCCCAGGTCGTCTTCTTTTCAGGCGACGGCCCCTGATCGGAGACCTCGAGTTTGCCGTACCGCAATAATCGCACGATTTCGTCTTCCCGCTGCTGTCGATGCTTGATATATTCGGATATCCTAGCCGTGGCATTCGGGATAACTGCCCCATGGCCCGGGTACGCGCGGCCAGAGACTAGATTGAGCATTTTCCGTAGACTCGACACATAGTCACTCAGGTTTTCGAAGCTGGAGGTGCCGTGGCCCAGCACGTCTAGACGGTAAGTAGTAGGATCGTCAGAAACCAGGATATCAAGAGGGGTCGTATGAATTCAGCAACAAAAAAAAAATGGAAAGGAAAGAAGCGGTCAAGTGTAGAACTGACTATCAGCCGTGAAGATAGCATCTTCCTCCTCGAGCACGAAGACCATATGGTCAACTGCATGTCCCGGCGTGTAATGCGCTTTCAGCGTTGCACCCTCAACCTTGAAGACCTGACCGTCCTCGATGTCCGTCTGGCCCTCGTCTGGCTCGTGCTTGTAGATAGTCGCTTGCGGGCAGATTTTGAGAAGATCAGGGATCCCCTGGACATGGTCCTGATGCCAGTGTGTTATGAGAGCTTGGTGCACCGTTGCCTTCTCCTCCTGCAACACGGTCTGAAGTAAGGATGTCCAGACCGGTTTGCCTTCTCCTGTATCAATGAGAATCCGCTCCTGGCCTCGTCCAACGAGGTATGTATTTGTTCCTACATGTTCCGTATCAACAACTACCTCGCTGACGACCAAGACACAAAAGTGAAAAGTAAAAAGTGAAAATACGAGGCCAGCTTCGCTGCTTACCTTGTAATGTAAACTGCATCATGAATTGGTTACATCAGCCTGAACCACCATCCACATCATCCTTCCAATTACAGATGTCAATATTACCCACCTTCCCAGGATTCCCACCCAATATCCTCACAACAGAGGCACTTAGCCGTTCCACCTCTGGAAGCGGAACAAGTTGTGTAGCCATGATAACAAATCTGTCAAAGAAGCACGAGCAGCATGGGACTTTCCAGAGTTAAAACTTGAAGTAATGAATGCTACTGCTAATCAGTGACAGCCCATTGATCAGAATATGTAATATCTGTTCCAGCGCGGGGGGGAGGATTGGACCTCGGCAAGTAGGAATTATGATGATCTATACGGTAGTTATTGAATAATAATAACCTTATGTCAGCTTTGCATTTCTGATAACGTATTCAACCAGCGAACCGCCGACACCACCGAGCCGCCAGTACAGAATACCACCTACAATGGCATTCTTTGAACCTCAATATCTCAAACATTCTTCATAAAT
>NIXA01000105.1:0-18253 GCA_002242795.1 Byssochlamys sp. BYSS01
TCCACTTCGGTGCAAGCGACGCCCTAATGATTGTCAGTTATTTGCAATTCAGATATGTATCTTGCAGTGTCTCATCCATGTCATTTCAAGATTTTCTTTTACAACTCGCAAACCGAGGGCTGGTCTTTCTGGATAGCTTGTAGAGATTTTTACTTAGAGCAAGTTGAATTTGACAAGGTGAAGATTATTACAGAAGAAGACATGATCTTTATTGGAAGAATGATTCATACTATGTTAAACCCACCACAGCCAGATTTCGTGCTCTGATACTCCAAACCATAAGTATTATGAGAACTTGCTCTTTCCAGTGTGCAGGAGCTGAGGTCTTTTACACATCTTGATTGAAGAACCTTGAATCTTCCTTGATGTTCACCGGTCAATGGCAAGAAGGAAGAGCGACACAAGGAAGAGCAACACAAGGAAGAGCAGCAACCCCAGGCGGTTCATTTATGTTGTTGTTCACAATATTATACTCAGCACATAAAGCAACCATTTTAACCCTCACAAGTAACAAGAACAGAATTAAACAAAAAATCTGTGCAAGGATACCAGGGCACTGCAAATGATCCCGAAAGGCCGGTGCAATTTGTGGAGTCCCGGAACATCGAGAACTTACAATCTCCGTATGGATGACCTGACCAGAGGCCCTGGAAGGACTTTGATCCTGAAAGCATCAAGCACATTTCATTGCTTTTGTTCCAGGACCTGTAAGTGCCATTGCCTGTACATCCAGCCTCATTGTAGACCCAAACACTGGTGAGGTCTTGGTCCGACATAGTGTTTGATAGTGTTGTGCTAAGTGTTGTAATGCTTGATGTAGCTGTGATGAAGATTGGGGCAAATGTACTGGTGTTTGTTGTCACAATGGTTGAGGAGGGTGCATCATATTCTCCATCTTTTTGTGTACTTGCAAGCTGGGAGAGGTATATGAGCAGCTGGGCCAGGTGGAGGGCCTTGATTTGCATTTTTTCCTTTTCCTGTCCTTCTCCCTGTTTGAGATGTTTATATGAGCTTGCAGTGCTTGCGTGTCAACCTCCAGTAGGGCTGTGGAATGGAATGGATTGTTGAACCAAGTAAGGCCAGCTCAGATCTAGGGGAAGAACATAACTCTTATATGCAGGTGGCAATGAGATGTACAATGCCCATCCGGGAACAGGCCTGTTCAATGATAGGTTGGAAAGCGGACGGACTTGGAAATTCTGAAGTCAACAAAACTTGTGATACAGTAGCAAGGCAATGTTGGAGTCTTGTGCACCACTGGAAGTTACAGGTTGAGTGGGGACAGTCAGTATTATGACAGGTGATACTGTATCATAATGTCAGATCCCTCAAACTGTATAAAGCAGCTTCAACACCCTAACATGACAGTGCACAATTACTGCCTAAACTCTTGAATTTGAAAGTATGGCCAGTCTATCAACCACAGCCAAAAAGTCTCAGCCCCCCAAAAGGAACACTGAACAAAGGCGCAGGCGCCGTAAAACTATATTTAACAAAGTCTACAAGTATGGATCGGACTGCGGTGCAGATGTTTGCTTAGTTCTGCGGGAACACAATGACGGTCGAGTGTTTACATTAATCTCTGACGCCTTCGGAAAATGGTTGCCATCACTGCAGGAGCTTGTAGGTGCTACCATCTCTTGCCATCTGATCTGCATTCTGGCACTGCTGCTTACCTGACTAGGATACATACTACCCAACTCCTATCAGGGTCACTATAGAAGATCTTGCCGAGAAGTCCTCTGGGCATGGTTCTTGTTGTACTTAAACTGCATTGAAACGAATGCAAGGACGATCATAGGGACTCATTAAGAAAGAATATATTGTTGCAGCAATCTATAGTAATGTAAAAGGTTAGATATTATGGAAGAATAATAGCCTTACCTGCATTGTCATGAACTGTCAGACGACACTGGAAGTTCTAAAACTTAAGCTAGGCTCTGTGCTGGCTGTCAGCAAGTCTCTTGTCTTTCATCTATTATCACTATGTTCCAGCATTGAAGATGTGGCACTCTGGAAATCTACACTGGTTTACATACTACATGTAACAGGACCAATTGTACTCCTGCAAAGCTCATTTAGTGCCTCCTCCTCTACCTATTATGTCTGGAAGTACTCTAGAACTCCAGTCATTTTTTCTTTGTTTGCTGTTGGTCTCAATTTTCAATTGACCTCCATTGCGTGGCTATCTTCTTGCTCTGATACCCCATTTGGCACTTGCAGTTGTTTTAAAATACTCAGGATCTCCTCAATCTTTTGCTCCCAGGGCTCTTCCTGCCTCCGCCGATTTTCATAACTGTCGTGGCTCTCCAGAGAAAGGTGTGTCTCATTTTTGTCTGTTGCCTTTGTCTCTGTTTTTCTCCTTGGCTCTGCTGTCTTCCTTTTCTGCACCACACTTCCCTTTCCCTTCCCACGCGATCCTCCGGTGACCTCAGTGATATGGATGGGCACTTCTTCATTATTGGCTTCATAAAAGTCTCTGATATCATAATCTCCATCAATTCCCTGGCCCGCCAACTTCTTGAATTCTGATCGTGTATAAACAGGTGTTTTGATGTTCTGTCTCTTTCCATTTTCGTCTTCATCTGCTAGTAAAGCCTGCACCCAGGTCTCATTCCTTGAACCTGAGTGCACAAAGACTCGTTCAATTCCCTTATATCTGTAGTCGTCCAGTTTGTCCCTTTTCTGTACTGTTTGTTTCGTGTCTGATTCAAGGTAAGCAGCCTTTGCTTTTGCACCTATTAAAGTGCCAGACTTTAATTCTCCAGTTCTGCCATTTCTTGAAACAGCAAACAGATGCCCGCAACCTGCTTTTCTGTAAGCATAGATATGCTGTCCATCTCTTGTAGTTGGGGTAGAAGATCCTGCAGTCTGGCCTTTAGAGCCTCCCCCGGGACTTGCCTTTGCCTCAGTTACTGCGTTTAGGATTATATCAGGGTCTGGGATCACCCTAGACAGTGCCCTTTGAAAACGTTCCTGAACCCCTATATGTCCGAGTTCCAGGTCATTTGGGAAATCCATTGCCCAAGACTGGGGAAAGCCATGCAATTTGAGAAATTGGATAGAAGCAGACTTGAGCCGTGCGGCTAGTTCAACAGAGACTTCATCAGTGCTGTCTCGTTTAACTGACGAAACAAACTCATTAAATTTTCGGTAGATGGACTGCAATGTCAAGACAGGAATTGAAATATCCTCCTTGCTACTCATATCTTGGTCGCCATCAGTGTCCTTGGTGGCAGAATCCATTTCAGCATTCAGCATGTTCAACTTTTGAATGGACCGTTGATTCTCAGGGTCTTTCTTCAAAAGTGTAATGTGTGAATATGCTGGGAGGTAAAATCTGGCGCGTATATGCCCACCTGGGTACTCAGGAAGCTCTTCAAGGCGCCAGTCTTTTGGGAAACTTAACCACTGACCTTGCTTTGCCAGCATCAGGTCCTGGATATGATAGCGCTCTCGCTCCACAAGCTCCATTGGGTCATTTAGTACTGCCTTTCTGCACTGCTCTGCAATTGTTGCAATCTGAAGTAGAAAGCTAGCATTGGTGATTTGCTTGCCCTCTGCACCTGGGATATGTTTATCTGCCTCTTCAATCTTTCTCAGTGCTTCCTTATTTTCAGGATCATGAAGCAATTGCTTGACATATGGAGACAGGTCCTGATAAATGGCTTGGACTTTCTCAGAAACTGGAAGTTGCTCTTTGAACATTTTTAGCTTTTGTATAGTTCTTTGAGTTTTGAATGCCTCCCATTCATGCGTTGACATCCTTGTGACCTCACCATCGTCAAGATCAACAACATCATAATCATTGCGATCTGGGACGAATTCTGCAAAGGCACTCTTTTCATTTGCTGTCTGTATATCTTCTTCAGTGACTTTTCCAGACCCCTCCACATGTTCATATGCATTATTAAGCACTGGTAGTGGTCAGTATCTTTGCTGTGCTATTCAATGGGTATTTCAATGGGTATTGTAACATGCGTTTAAATGCTAGAATTGCCTTCTCCGAACTGGGATTTTTATCTGGATGAACCTTTCTGGATTTTCGAAAGTAGGCTAGCTTCTTTTCTCGTGCTGTATAGGCAGCCTCAACTTCAAGGATCCCCAGATAGTCATTTTCCTGGAAATTAATTATCCGATCAATTTCTTTTTGATTGTCTTCGCTCATATTGTAGCAAGGCTTCTTGATTCTTGCTTTGATCCTTTTTGCATCTGTGATAAGTTTTAAATTCCACAACAGGGCACACTGAGAACCTAAGTATTAAATATATGACAGGGTGGGAAGCCTTTTCCTTTGCCTGTCTGGGTCTACATCTTGGGGTCCTGAAATTTGCAGCATATAGTCATAGATAATTTTACATCCCCTACAGTAATGACTAGGCAATGCACAGGCTGATATAAATTTTCGGCGAAGTCAATCAATTTAACAGCCCAGATGTGGTTATAAGCCTACTTTCTTAAGGATACACTGTCCTTGCCTAAAATGTATTTGCACTCTTGGAAAAAAATTCCGGGGTTTCACCATGAATTTGCCTCAGGCTGAGACAGTTTTCTAATGCGATATCACGCGCTTTGTTAAGATTATCCTTGAAACTCTTGGTGCTCGCTCTTGACAGATGCCAATCCACATATCTTCTACCACATCCTTGAGGGTCCCAAGAATGTCCATATTATTCACTGTGGTCCATGGATGAGCTGCTGGATTCCCATTTAAGATAGTCTCTAGGGGTTGAGATGGAGGGAGTACTAATCCACACATTGTGAATGGTCCTTTACAGACACCACAATGGTAGTATCATCTAACCTCATGCACATACAGCTTACTTTCTAATGCAACAGATGTTTAGCTTTCGGCTTGATCTGCTCGCAATATGACTGGGTTTTGAAACTAGGTCTTGCTCAGTATCTTGCTGTTACCATGTCTGAAGTGGTGGAGATCCATACTCTGACTTGTCTCCTGTTGATTAGCTTCTCTTGGCATTCGTGTTTCGAAAAGTATCAAAGAGTGTGTAAACATTTCCAAACTAGTGTACTGTACAGAGCTAATGGAGATTCTGTGCATAATTTGAGTCTGTAGGTGCACTTGACACTAGAGTGCTTCAGCATATGGGAACAGTGACCCATTTTCGAGGATTTTCTCTCTTTTGATAGCACCCATTTCCAGTCTTCTCAAACTCTGATCCTCTTTCCCAGGCCATAACGAGCTCGTCATATTGCTCATCACAATTATCTTTGTTTGTGAAGATAAACCACTCATGAAACAGATCAGCTGTTTGACCCCTCTGCCATTCCCATCCTGGCCGAAGTGTCCAATCAGGATAGAAGATTCTCTCATCAAGTTTTGACTGTGGAAGTCCTGGAGACACTTTCAGGGTAAATGGTTGGTCCTCAGTGTAATATTCCCTGCGAGACTGCAGTTTCCCTACAAATAATTAGTTCACCAAGAAAGTTTCCAAGAGTGATCCAATTTAATCACATACGCTTTAGAAGATGGATGAATCTTCTCATGGTTTTGAGAATACTCAATGCGACGCTCTTTGCTGACGACAGATTATCAGGAATGAATGCGCCACTAGTATACTATGCAGTCATCTCAGGGTAACTATATACTATCATAAGGTGTGTGGACCTTGTGGGTTCCTCCTAGATAAATGGAAATTAAGTTGTGATGACCCTCCATTTTAAGTTATCTGCTAGGCTTCCCTATCTGGGTTTTCTACTTGCTGAATGAATAAAGAATTGACCACCACTAGTTGCTATGTGACAATCTACTCTCTATGATAAGCTAACAATAACAAATATTCAAGTACAAGCTTCTTAGATGGAAAAAAAGTTATCCAAGAACAGACATCGAAAGCAGGCTTTCTGGCGCAGGAAGTGTCGGGAGAGATTGTCAGAACATATCTGTAAGAAATCCCCTACCGAGTTTTCCACCTTTCTCTTGTCCCCTTCCCCTGGATCATTGAGAGTATTTGTTCTGTACGGCTAAACTAGTGTCCCCTTGCAGCCGAGGTCCTGGGCCTCCATATATCACCTCATGAAGTTAGATTGAAAAACCTTGGTGATGCACAATATGCCTGGCGTATTCAAAGCGAGTCAGTTCAGTACTTATTTGACAAACGTTTGGGGAGGCATTCAGTGAATGCTTTGCAAAAATTGTACAAAAATGTTGGTTGTGAATTCTGGGCAGTGTTTGCCTCTGATAGAGTATGTATAGCAATATTGTAACCTTAACTCTCATACAGCTAGAAGATGCTGTCTAATATCAACAATATGCAGGAAGCAGATTTACAGCTGAGATTGGAAAGGGCCCAAGAGAGCGCTGATGAACTGTCATTTGCCAAGGCACAGGCTGAGGAGAAGATAGGGATCCTTCAGCAGAGTGTCCAGGAGCTACAGTCAGCTGTTTATCAGCAGCATTTGCATATGCTGAAAGCGGCATCTGAGACTCAGAGTTACTTTTCTCACTGTCACGGCAGCCTTGATAAAGCTATTGCAATCCTTCAAAGGCTTCAGAGTGATATTATTTCCTCTAATGACTACCCACGCATTGATGCATTGGAACAGAATGAAATCACATGCTTATAGGCAGAGAATCATCAACAGATGTGCTTCCAGAATTAACAGGTCCAAAATCAAGTGATACCAGATCCACACAGTTACTGTTAATTCTGCCCTGGTCTATCAATAAAAACAGGTGATGTCGAACTGCCTCCATGAAATCGGGACTTGCAGACACTATGTATACCATTAGCGCAAAACCTGGGCTGCAAGGGCTTAATCATTTACCTGTAACTATCATTTTTCCATAGAAATTAAGAAGCTCTTCTTTCATAACGGCTTCAACATCTATCGGACCTGAAAATCGTCTCACACGTCTTCCATATTGTATGCTTCTTTTTTCATCAAGAACAAACAGCTGGATGTCCAGCATCTATTTACCAATCAGGTTTCATTTTGTTGAGGTTAAAAAACGCCACGTACTAGTGTCCTGTGGTCTTCCCTCAATAAAGATGTCATCCACTCTTGGACAATGATCAAATTGTCTATGAAGGTGTGTAAGCTTCCTAGCACTCAGGTAGATACTGGTAAAGCTAACCTTTCAGTGTTTCCCAGATAAATGAAATGCGGCGTATAGGTAAATCCCCCTTCAATCCGCCATGAAATAAAGATTTTAGGTATGACATCTGTGCCGCAACTCCAATTCCCTGAGCAAATAACACAGCATGGCCATAGTGCTGAAGCTTATGACCACCATAAGGCCCATCCACTATGGTAGGTCGAGGAGCATCAAATGCCACAAGTTCTCTAGTTAGACCGGCTTTTTTCTGAACAAGCAACCATATCACAAAGGAATGGGAATGGGCTTTTCCAGTTGTCGTTTTGACTATGTCCGGATGATCTTCATCGTCACGGTCATGCTGCAACACCTTTAAGTCTTCAAGGACCTTCTCATCCAAAGGTTGATTTGAATGACCTGTTGTACTCAAATCCTCCCACCATGCGATCAAAAATGGATGGCCTTCGGTGAAGGACCAGAATCGGTTGGTTTTGAAGTATAGATAGATTGTCTGCCCTGCAGACACTGCCCAACTGCGTGGTAGTTGTACCTCAACTCTGAAGGTGTCTGCTTGCTGCCATCTCTGGACCGCTAAAGTAGGCAGTTGCCTTCCAGGAACAAAATTGTGGTAAATAATCCTTGCCACCTGCCACACACAGGTGGTAGTTTCTAATGACACAGCAATCTCCAGGCACACAACAGGAAATCCTTGATCTGTAAACGGCCGGTATTGCAGCACATGTAGCCATAAAAGTACCATGAGGCATAGCGAGAAGAAGTAATGCAATTTTATGAATAGCTCATAGATATTTTGTCGTATTGGTCTTATGAAAATTACAACCATCGCTCCTATAGTAGCAGCCGCCTAGAATGGTTAGTTTAGTGTGCTTGTAACTAGATGTGTGCTGACTCACTAGTATACCTTCCCGGTGCCCAGGCTCATGCCATTTGATGTCTGTAGTCTGAGTAACGATAACAACGTGAATGACAATTTGAACCACAGTCATCAGAGCAGCAGTCCGGTGAAGTTGATGAAGCAGCCTCAGAGAAACGCCCAATATGTCTGCCAGCAAATGAAGACGGAACGCCGCCATTAATAGGATCAAGTGTATCATTGCTATGGAAGCTGCACGCTTACTGAAGTCAGCTAGCTGTCTGTTTCCGACCACATTGCATGTAAATGTGCCTGCCCAGTAAAGGAATTGGATGACTCCATTGATTCTACTCATATAGCTTGTCCACCGTGAAGGATGGAAGATTGAGGGCGACAAGTAACGCAAATAGAAACCATGCAATGTTGGCCTGATTTGAGAGTAGATCAGCGGTATGAGTTTTCTGGCAAATAGTAATGCTGATACGCCTCCAAGGCAACAGGCATAGATTGTCAAGGTATCCATGGTGGTAAACTGTGGCCTATATCTTGATGGGCATGGGGACAAGCGGGTATATATCTGTCAGGAAAGTGTAAGGAAAGACTTTCTATAGTCCTCCTTTTCCTTCCAACCCATCAATATCTGCCAGGCAGCAAGAATGCCTCCCAAATCAGAGAATGCAAAGCACCGAAAAAAAGAGCGATCAAAGTTTAGAACGCATCGCAATCGGCTGTTTGAATATGCTGATGAATTTGGGAAGCTCTTTGTCTCTAATATGTACCTCCTCCTTTGCAGCAAAGAAGGAGAATGTTCAATCTACAATAACTGCCTTGATAGGGACTGGCCCCCGTCCACGTCCAAAACTTTGACCACAGCTGAATCCAACACACCGGGCAATATGATAAAACCCAGTGCCCTTGGTACTACCAAATGCTCGAAAACCAAGTTTGAAAGATTGAAGTCACGTCTATTGACATATGCCAACAACTTTGCCATCCAATTCTCAGCAAAGGTGTATCTTCTCATTCAATGCCGTGATCATCGCACATTTGTTTACAATAGTACTCTCTCAGGGAACTGGCCTCCCTCCAGAAAACGAATTGTCCGTAAATCATCTCTTCCATATATTCACATAGTTGCTTACCATCTTTAGAAACAATTGTATGCATCAGCCATAGTGAGGGGCCCTCAGGACTTTGATTAAGATCTCCAATGGCAAACTTGCAGTGGTCTGCTTTTTTGGGTTATGATTCCTGTTGAAGGTTTCCTATCTCAAATTTACTATGATGCCATTTCCCTTTGGATCACCAACATTCTCTGATTCATTTCCTCTTCGAAGCTCCTCTGGAGTCTCATCAACAACAGATTATTGTAAAGTAAAAATAGACAGCCAGAAATAAGTGCAAGCACTCCAGTAATGGATGCTGTCACTATTGCCATCACTGACCATGATCCTGCTTGTGCTGTATAGATATTAATTAACGTGTTGATAAAACCTGTTGCTGAATTTATCAGAATTGGCCTGTAATGTTTGTTAGACTCTATTATGTCCTAATCAGGGGAGTACCCACAGGAACACTTTATGAACAAGCCACAGAAAATTTGATCTTTGTTGCCTCCATAACCATACATCACCACATAAACCAATTATGCAGCACACAGTAGCAACCCCAAGGAGTGATGTATTTTGTATTGTATGGTATACCGCCTTTCCGACCCTGCTTTGGCCTGCCGCATCCTTTACAGCTGTTGAAGTGCGCAGTGACGTGAATGTGCCTGGGAACACAAGATACCCAGCTAATACAAGCCATGAAAATAAGGAAGCCAATATATTGTAAAACATTGGTATCTTGTCCATGTCTAGAATCATTTTGATGTATGCATCTGGTGATGCTGACTGGCCCAAGTGATCATTCCTGGATTTCTTCCAACTGGCTGGAACAAGCTCTGTTGAGAACCAACTAATGGTCCTGTTCATTGCTGATATTGATTCTTCAATATGTAGAAGAGTGATCCAGATTTCCAAAGTTAGGGAGAACAATAACTGTGATGTAGATTTTGATCAAGGAGTTTTGTCTATGGAATGGATTGAGCCAGGACCGCCTGCGGTTTTTGTGGCTACTTAAATTAGGAGAATGTGTAGAAGGAATCCTATACATATGGACTTTATGGATGTTCTTCTGTCAACTCTGTTGGACAAATAAACTTAGTTTGATAAGGAGTGACGCAATATTTCAATTTTCTTATGCTAATCATATCAACCTGCTGCTGTTCTTCTTGAATACCTGTATGGTATTGTATAGTAGTTCTTTTCCTCATGGAGATCAGTATGCTGTCTCTATGAAGGCCCACAATAGCACTTGATATTACTGTATAACTAAACTGAAGAGGGCAACCACAAGTCAATCTGTTCATTTATACAGTATAACTTTCCCTAGGGCACCATGCAGTATACATACCCTCTTGTCAATTCTTCCAGCTGCTTTTTTTTTTTTTTTTCCATCCTTCTTCATTTCCGCCGGCCAGCCCTACAGAAACTCCAAATCTACAAAGATGGCCAGAACTAAGCAGACAGCCCGTATGTCTAACCCACTGCCTCTTCTTTGCTTGGGATACTCCAGTTTTACTGCAGAACAAGCTTACGGATGCATCGCCTGCAGGTATGTCTACCGGTGGCAAAGCCCCTCGTCTGCACCTTACTTCAAAAGCTGCTCGCAAGACTGTGCCATCTACTGGACATGTCAAGAAGCCTCGCCGATACAGACCTGGTAAGTCCATTTTACTTGACTTTCTTCAATTAACTACTAACTTGCTGGTAACAGGCACTGTTGCTCTTCGTGAGATTCGTCACTATCAAAAGTCCACAGAGCTTCTGATCCGCAAGCTTCCTTTTCAGCGCCTTGTCCGAGAGATTGCTTATGCCTCCAAGTCAGATCTCCGCTTCCAGTCTTCTGCAATTTGTGCTCTCCAGGAGTGTGCTGAGGCGTACCTTGTATCCCTCTTCGAGGACACCAATCTCTGCGCTATCCATGCCAAGCGTGTCACAATCCAGGCAAAGGACATGCAGCTTGCGCGCCGCCTTCGCCGCGAGCGCTCTTAGATACTTTCTCTTATACATGCAGTTCTCGGTCTGCAGTGGGAGTGTGTGCACATATTATGAATTGTGTCACATTGTCATTTTCTAGACATCAATAAGGCTTCGGGATTGGCATTGTTGCCCTCCCACTACACAGCACAATATAGAACATACTGCACTGATGAATTCATTTTGGCATGTATCCTGCATCAAGCTTCCCACTCAAATGCACCGAACAGTCATCACTATAGCAGAAACTCCAATGAATAGAATCATGACTGGGGCTTTCTGATGTATTTTGAAAGTGAGAGTCATGACAAATGATATCATCAAGTTCATCTTGCTCTCTGCATCTCCAACAGCATTCAACGTCACACCCATAGTCCCCATGATACATGAAAGAAGGATTTCCCCGAGTCCATTGTTCAAAGGCTTTTTGCGCCTTTTGATGGTAGTCACAACTGCACTCACGATTAGGCAAGAATTCTTGATGTCTCTCATGGGCCGGATCCTTCAGTTCTTCCATTTTCTTTTGCCAATGAAGAGGGCACTCTGAGTTTGCCCTGTGATTGTATTTGAGTTTGGCGTCACACAATGTCCAATTGTTCTCATTAATTTCAAGAACACATAATTCTTTGCTGTACTTTGCAGATTTACCCTGCAGCTGCTGACTTGGGGTGCTCATCATACTTTTCACATCCAGCGATAGAGTTAGATTGTCAGAGGAAATTGACAGAACTATTTGTTGACTAAGAGAGACGCTTCTGTTGATTTTAAACAGATCCTTCCCTGCACACATAGTATTAGAAACCCCCACACAGTATACTCTAGTACGGTGAGTGGCTTCCAGTTGTAGAGTATGAGCCCAGGATGTCCGTGAGAGACTGTCGAAACTCCTTTCAGCAATACTGTCGATATTGAAGCATTGGTCAGTACTGTACTAGCAGTTGAATCTATCTTTTGAACGCATGCAGCTATATATATGATTGATGGAGCAGGAAAATCCATGCTAAACTAGAACAGGAATCATATGTGTCTGAGAAGGTGCTGCACAGCCAACATATAACATTTACAGCTGACACCAGGCGTCTGCCAAACCATTTGCCTCCTGGTATCAACTGAGCGCCAATAAGGAAATCAGAGCCCAAGTTGTTGATAGCTGCTTTTTTTGTAATCCATGAAGTGTGCCTTTTCACTCCCAGGGCCTCCTATATACTCTTTCCCTCTCGCGCAAAAAAAAAGAACCATTGTCAATAATCCTTTGGAAGGGAGATGGCAGCAAACCAAAAGGCTAGGGGCTCTCACTAGACCAGGGTCAGTGGTTCTATGATGAATATACAGAAATCATCCCATATGAGCCTGAACTCGATTGCTGGATAACAAGGGAATACAAAATTAAGGCAAATATAGGGTGGGAATTGAGATAGGTTCAGACAACTATTTTTCTTCTGAAACTATTGAAACAGGCTCTGCTGAAACTGGTTTATTTGTTTTTTCTGAAGAATATTTTTAGATGATACTCGTATGATATTTATGCAGGACTAGAAGTGACTGGTGTTGGACACTCAGAATTTACCTGAAAACAAATTGTGTCCCAAGCCCTAACTTACTCTTAATTCATTTATTCCCTCAACACTGCCTTTAATTGTTTTGTACTGGCTGGCTAATGCCTTATGGAGATGATAATCAACCAATCTTATCAAAAAAATGGACAGTCCTGATGAGAAATGTATAGTCTTAGAGACTGCTTAACCAGCAAGCACCCTTTCAGAACAGGTTACAATACTTATCTACAGTCATAATTTATTGTTTTCATATCCCACTTTCAAAGTAAATAATGTAGGTAGCATGAAAGGATATGAAGGTCAGGATAATAAGTCTGAGAGCAAACATATGAGTATGGGCTCATTAAGAGTGATGTTGACTGCCCAAAATGACCTAGGAGTTGCAGCTATATATGAGTGAAATGGTTACTAGAATCATACTGTAGAAATGATCAAGGCAAAGGTTTGTTCTTATATTATCCAGTAGAGTGCAGTGGCTAGTGGAGCCATCAGCTTTCACAACTTTCTTAGTCTTTATACAGCAAGTCATAGATGGTAGAGATAACTTCAGGCTCAGTTGCACTGTCTGGTATATTGTCAACAACCTTCAAGCCATCGGTGTAGATGGATAGACAATGTTTGATAGATATTTCACGCGGCCCGCTTTTCAGGGTTGACTTCACGGCCTCAGCCATAGTTTGATACTCCTGAAGGACTCTGGCAGTGACAAAAACCTTCTGACTGGCTAGATGTATTAGCCTGTAGTGATCACACAGTAGGGGTTGGTACACACAGTCTTGCTTTTCCCACAACCAGTTTGAATATGTTCTCACAGACATGTAGGACATGCAACTGTGGTTCAATTACATCTTGCTTCTCCCTCATCACATACTCTGGGGCTAGCTTGTGCTCTTGAAAGACATTTGTTATTTGCTCACAAGCTGTGATGCATAATTTAACTGGCCACTCCAGTGCTTGGAGACCGTCAGAGTCTCTGCCCACCACACTTCGAAAGTTTTCAAGAGACAGGGCTAAACCCCCAACCATCTCACACCATTCCCAGATGCGAGCACATGTGCTAGGGTAATAAAATAAATTATTGACTGCATCATGTAGGGCCATTAAAAGAGTAAAACAAGCATTCCACAGAGGAAAAGTCTGTGAAATGACTACTGCATGCCAAATCTGTCGTGGGAACATTTGGAATGCGTTGTAGATGTGACGACATGTCTGAATGGCTGCAAATAAGCTATCTGAGTCCCTGAGGCTCTCCAAGATCTGTGCGACAATCTCAAGCGGAAGTATATCAAGTGCCATGTTGGTGTTGAAGGAACACAGCAACGCCAGACCAGGAGGGGGATCAATAATATATACAGGTTCACATCTACATGTTTCCCATCTCCAGTAAAGTAGGCCAAATAGTAAATATCAAATATTATGTGCTGTACATATCTCTTTGACATTCTGTGAGTTGTTTTAACACAGTATGCTCTTTCTTAAACCAGCCGGATTCGGGTTCTGTGCTTCCAGGAATGTTGCTCCAGGCAATGCTTACGATAAATTCGTTTATCACACGACCCACATTCAGTCCGAACCCGCAAACCTTGCCCTATCAACCCAAACTTCTGCTCCTCAAAGAACCAACGCAATGTACTTGGAAATCCACCCAGTGGCCTTATCTCATTTTCTTGGAGCTTCAATGACAGTAATATCTGGCCATCTAATTCCTTTACACTGAACTTCAAAGGCACACAGTACCGACCACATTCTGCGCAGACTGCGTCTTTGTATGGTGAGATATTCAGCGCCTCAGCCCCAAAGAAAAATGTAGATGCCAATGGGTAAATCTTGCGCAAGTTGTCGGTGAAAATATTTCCCCCAACACGACACCTAATGACCCCTTTGCAGTGGTAATACCCGTTGTCCCACTGCGGATCCGAGGTGAATTCAAAGAACAGACTGGTGATGAGGAGAGCCGCCAACACCAACTGTACCTGGATTGTTGGCACCTGGTCAACAAGTTTTATCATCCATTCCACCGTGCCAATGGAGTCCAGTCGTGGCTGTCGACCTGGAAAAGTCACATTTAGACGAAGGTAATTCTGCTTCTTAGACTCCTCTATTTGGCTATGCAGTGCTTTCCATGTGTCCTCAGCATCCATTGATGCTAGCCATGAGCTATATAAGCGAAATGCACTCCGCCTTGAGTGTCTGTGAGCAAATTTCTGGCCCACTGTGTGTTCCTTTGATAAACCCGTTCCGATAGACACAAGCACGCCAGGCTCTATTTTGGAATGCCACATGAAACGAGTCTCCGAGCGGCAAATTGGAGCAGGGCAGTTATTTCGCAATCCACCATCCTCACAAGGCCCGATCCCAGGAAGAGAAATCTGCGGGAACAGTCTGCATCTATATTAGTGAAAGAGCAATCCTTATCAATGAAAATTGTGCAACTCACATTGGTACTCCGGTTGTTGCGCGCGCACTGTGCATTGCATTAGTTCAAATCTGCAGGTGGGGTCGACTAGGAAAAATGCAAATACCATTGCCACAGCATTGGTTCCTCGCTGCAGTCCTGTGCTTCATGAACTTTGTAATACGTGTCTCCTCTCTTGACTGTGCTTCGATAATTTGAGAGTAATACTCCAAAATCTGCAGCTGTTGCTGTGACTGCCACTTTGGTCCCTGATACCTGCTGCTGATCAAACATGCGCTGGGACGGATCAAAAAGTATTTGCAGTAGCTCATCCCACTTCTTGACATTGTACCATCCATCAGTCAAGCAAAATCGGAAGAAACGAAGGATCTTATCACGCAGAGAGCGTGGAGGCGGATCCTCTTGAAAATATTGTTCAATCAATTTGAAGAACGCCTCCTTACACTCAGCAATTGATTCCCGCATTCGAAATGCTTTCAACACAATGAATCCGCCTGCTGGTGTCAGCGATCCTAGGTTAAATGTTCTTATTATTTATACGTACCGGAGCTTGTACCGAATGCAACATCAACAAGATCTTGAATTGGACAACGGGGCCCTAGAAGACATTGCAAGCGGTGTAGAAATTGAAGCGAAATAAATCCTCGGACTCCACCACCATCAATAGCCATTGATCGGACTGGTGCAGTGCAAGGCAAGATATTGACCAAATTGTCACAGGGACGCTGACAGAGAATACACTTGCTGATATGAAATCTATATTCTGCCCCTGGAGTTGGACGACTGTATCTAGCAGCACAAATATCACAGTAGGTCTGACCACAAGAAAGTCGATGCTGAGGCGTGCCGAAGATGCAGGCCATGCAGATATGATCAGAGAAAAGATCAGCTGCCCAACTCCAATTCTCCCTGGCAAGGTTATTCTCATGGATATGCTGTGCCGGGCCATGTCCCAGTACCAAAGAGTTGTAAAATTGAGCCAGATGATACTCGATGAGCTGGCAGCAATGTGGGGATATCTTAGCTGCTGCTAACGCTTCTTGACAGGGTCCACGATAGAGGGAGTCAAAAAGAATGTCAGGACGGAAATCTGTTTGAAATTAGCATCCAACCCGCAAAGAATTATAACAATATACACACAGTGCATGCCAACAGGATATGCATCAACTAGGATTGTTGACGCAATGAATGCAGCCTGATCCTCCCATGCTCTGTGACGTGTGATCTCCAGAAAGGATTGCATGTGAGCAGCACAATCTGACTGCCCAATGCCTTGTCGAATGCACTGGACAAAATCAAATGGCTGACATGGGTTCCGGCAAACATGTTTCAGAGCATTGTCAAAAAATCCATCCAAATGTGCGCCTGAAAAAAGAGTCCCGTCTTGCTTACGGTCTCGACGACTGAGATCTAGAGCCTTCAGTAATTCATCCCGAAGTAACTGATAGTGTGCGGTATCAGAGAGACCCTGTTGTGTTAAATACACGAACTTGGGGGTAGTAATGACTTGCTGCATGTCATGATTTCGTGAGAGATCAAACAGAAAATCATTAGCTTCCATGGAATCATGTAGAGATCTTGTAGAGTCCTTTCCTAGAATTATCAGAACCCTTGGTCGGTGATCTAAAGTTGATGCTTGCAATCCAAGTGACACCCATGTTGTCAGAGCTGCTCGCACAGCATCAAGGCCACCAAAATCATCTGCAAAAATGCAGATGACATCAACGAACATGAACAACAATCTGGAGAGAAGGATGTCTAAAATGCTGTGGTCATTCGACAATTGTGAGAACATTATTTCCTCATCGCCACTGTGACTCTCGTCTGGTCCAAATGGAATAGTGTATGGATCACAGTCGGCAAAGAGGATTGGATGGTCTGAGAACAACGTTCGATTATCAATTCCCAAGTGAAAGCATGTGTGTCTTTGTGAATTTTGCCAGCGTATTTGGTTTGCAGTGAAGAGGTGCGGAAGAGCATGTTCTTTCTGTTGCTGTCCAATGAAAAAAGTTAATCCTGGATACTGAGTTTTCGGTGAGGCCAGCTCTTCTCTAATGTGGTATAGTGCCTTAGAATGGCGCACAACAGCACCATTTCTGCGATTTATGAGTTGTATCCAGTTGATCTTTGTGTCTTTCAACATAGTGACGTAGATTTGTAGTAAGGGCGAGATTAAAGGTGTCTGGATAGTTAAGGTGAGGAAGCCATGGCATTTTATATAGGAGCAGCCAACTATGAAAGGGCTGAGCAGGTACCGTATTTTTTGGTGGGCACCAGCATCTACCTCAAAGCAGAGTACTGGAAGGAATTCAAACCAACAAGGTCCACTTGACTACTGGACCCGCCTATGTGGTACTGGCCAACTGCATCTTATAGTTGCTGCCCTGTTACAAAAAGCTCTATGGTGGAAAATGCATTCAGTTTCTAAGCAGCTTTCTCAGATAATTTCACGACATCATTGACAACTGCCTTCGAAGGGCCTCGCATTCCTCTTCTAACCGGTGAAGAGTTTTCCTCGTCTCGTATTGATATTGAAGAATAGAAGATGCTTGATGCTGGAGCGTTGCTGTCATCTGGATGGTTGACGTGCTGAGATTATACGCAGCACAAGCTAGAAGAAGATCCTTGTTGGGTTGAAGACATCCGCAAAGATCACAGGCATTCTGGCTGCATTAGCAAATGCTCATTCATTCGAAACTAGGCGTGGCCATACATCTGCCTCAGACGGCAATTCAGCATTCATGGAGGAACAGTTCAGGGACAAAACATTGGATGTGGACCAAGTTAGATGGGAATACGCTTTGGAAAACTGTTGGAAAGCTAGGTACTTAAACCTATGATATACAAGCTATGTACAGCGACTTGGCTGACGCCCAGTCTGGAGCTCTAGCTTACGCTTCACATCTAGTAGGGACAGTGCAGGCTTATGCCCGGCCTGGTCACACTGTATGCTCAGCAAGCCCCAGCGTAGTGGGCCGAGCGTAAGCCAGATAGAGCGTAGGCCTGATTGGAGCGTCCTGATTGGAGCCATATGAAGCGTAGGCCTATAGAGCGTAGGCCATATAGAGCGTAGGCCTGATAGCCAGAGCGTAGGCCATATAGAGCGTAGGCCAGATTGGCCTGATAGAGCGTAGGCCTGATTGAGCGTAGGCCATATAGATGCTCAGGACGCAATCAGGCCTACGCTCAATCTGGCCTACGCTCTATATGGCCTACGCTCTATATGGCCTACGCTCTATATGGCCTACGCTCTATATGGCCTAC
>NIXA01000106.1:0-17141 GCA_002242795.1 Byssochlamys sp. BYSS01
CTGCAATCTCTGAGCCCTCTTGGCTATGCACAGCTGTCCTGTCATATGCACCACATGCTGTCCTGATATCCCTATGATTAACAATCCTTTCTCACACTCAAAGTGGTACAGTCAGAAGAGTAAGGCCAACTAGTTGGGTGAGAACTAGTTGTTGTAGAAGTTCTAACAAATTAAATAAAGTCCCAAGTTATACTTCAAGTAACAATTTGTAAATAAGCATAAGGAACTAAAACTAAATATATAGGCAAAAATAAGCATCCTTATATATCCCTTTTTGATGTTAAGTATAACCCTCTATGGAGTATAACCCTATATATCCTGATATACCATATACCTAAGTATAACCCCATATACTGATGCCAAGCCTTATACTAATGCCAAGCCCCTTTGGGTTATGTGATTTATTTGTCTTCTTTGTATGGTTTAGCTTGCATTAGTGCAACTCCTTTATAGGCTGACATTGTTCCTCCATTCTATTAGGTTCATAACATCATTCCCCCCTTATAGGATTGTCATCCTCAATAATAAATAGTGAGTGTCCCTCATATTTTGTGTTAGACAAAACTTCCTTCTAAAAATATTGCATTATATTGTTTAAGTGCATGACTAATCAGCTTTAATAGTACAATAAAATACTGAGAGGCAATTCTGAAGCCTCAATCCTGTTACGAACCTAACAGGACAAGAGACAACATCAGCCTACGAAGGAGCCATGCTAATGCAAGTTGAGCAGTATGAGAAAACAGACAAGGTCATGTGACCCAGACAGGCTTGGCACCAGTATAGGCTTGGCATTAGTATGATCATACCAACAGTAGGTCATACCAATGGTAGAGACATACTTGCATACTGTTGATCAGTATCATACCCATACTAGGGGATGGGGTATATAAGGACACTCATTTCCACCCATGTATTTAGTTTTAGTTCTTTGTGCTTATTCTACTAATGTTACTTGAAGTATAACTTGGGACTATATTCAATTTGTTAGAACTTCTATAACAACTAGTTCTTACCTAACTAGTTGGCCTTGCTCTTCCAACTGTACCACTTCAAGTGTGAGAAAGGATTGTCAACCATAGGGATGCCAGGACAGCATGTGGTGCATATGACAGGACAGCCATGCATAGCCAAGAGGGCTTAGAGACTGCCAGTGAGAGTCAACTGAATACCAAGTCTAACAGTGTACAGGTCATAGGAGGCCCAGGGCATAACAAATCCCTTGTAAGCAGTGTGTGCAAAACAATTTTAAGTGTGTTATGGATGCAAAGAATAAGAACTGCACTAAGTGCTCTTATTATGGTCACAAGTGCATATAGGAGTTTCATAATGAAAGTGAATGGAAGTGACTGGATCATGAGTATGATTGGTTAGCATAAGAAGTGCATTAGTAGTAAGAGGCTGTAGCAGTAGTAATAGCCAAGCTTTCCCATCTAGAAAAATAAAAGGATTTCTTGAAATTGTGGGGTTCAAAAATGTTGGATCATGATTCCTTTGTGATGGAATGAATGAATGAGGAGGATCCTCCCCCTTCTAAGGAATTTGTGGAACTAGATCAATTAATTTCAGAGCAGAAGAGGTTAAAGCAGCTTGCTGCATCTATTAAGGTTCCAGCACCTTCTCCTAATTCATTAGTCTTCTAGGCAGATTTCAATCAGTTCATTGATGGAAGTCCTGAAGCTGGTGCTGGCAGTTTGTTAAATGGTCAATAGGTTCCCAGGTGTTTTCTGAGGTAGGGTACCCTTCCCATTTCACCAAGTAGTGTGGCTTTCCTCTGACTTTCTTGATGTCTAGGATCTTTTCCACTTCATATTCATCATCTGCTTCTTCAATCTCAATGTCTTCATCCATCTGGATGTGTTCAGTGTTACACCCTGGGCTTCTGTAGACCTGTATGCTGTTAGACTTGGTATTTGGTTGACTCTGACCTGTAATCTCTGAGCCCTCTTGGCTATGCACAGCTGTCTTGTTATATGCACCATATGCTATTCTAGCATTCCTGTGGTCAACAATCCTTTCTCACACTTGAAGCAGTACAGTTAGAAGAGTAAGGCCAACTAGTTGGGTGAGAACTAGTTGTTGTAGAAGTTCTAATAAATCAAATAAAGTCTCAAGTTATACTTCAAGTAACAATTTGTAAATAAGCATAAAGAACTAAAACTAGATATATAAACAGAAATGAGTGTCCTTATATATCCCTTCTTAATATTAAGTATAACCCTCTGTGGAGTATAACCCTGTATATCCTAATATACCATATACCTAAGTATAACCCTGTATACTAATGCCAAGCCTTATACTAATGCCAAGCCCCTTTGGGTCATATGATCTGTTTATCTTCTTTGTATGGTTCAGCTTGTATTAGTGTGACTTCTTTATAGGCTGACATTATTCCTCTATTCTGTTAGGTTTGTAACATCATTCCCCCCTTGTAGGATTATCATCCTTAATAATAAATAGTGAGTGTCCCTTATGTTTTGTATTAGACAAAACTTCCTTCTAAAAATGTTGTGTTATGTCATCTAAGTGCATGACTAATTAGCTTTAATAGTATAATAAAATATTGAGAGGCAGTTCTGAAGCCTTAGTCCCTTGTGAGTAGTGTGTATGAAACAATTTTAAGTGCATTATAGATATAAAGAATAAGAATTGCATTAAGTGCTCTTATCATAGTTACAAGTACATATGGGAGTTTCATAATAAAAGTGAATGGAAGTGACTGGATCATGAGTATGATCAGTTAGCATAAGAAGTGCATCAATAGCAAGAGGCTGTAGCAGTAGTAATAGCCAAGCTTTCCTATCTAGAAAAACAAAAGGATTTCTTGGAATTGTAGGGTTCAAAAATGTTAGGTCATGATTCCTTTATAATAGAATGAATGGATAAGAAGGATCCTCCCCCTTCTAAGGAATTTGTGGAACTGGATTAATTGATTTTAGAGCAGGAGAGATTGAAGCAGCTTGTTATATCTATAGAGGTTTTAGCACCTTTTTCTAATTTATTAGCCTTCTGGATAGATTTTAATTAGTTCATTAGTAGAAGTCCTGAAGCTGGTGCTGACAGTTTGTTAAATGATTGATAGGTTCCCAGGTGTTTTCTGAGGTAGGGTATCCTTCTCATTTCACCAAGTAGTATGGCTTTCTCCTGACTTTCTTAATATCTAGTATCTTTTCCACTTTATATTCATCATCTGCTTCCTTAATCTTAATGTTGTCATTTATCTGGATGTGTTTGGGTGCTGATTCTAATAATGAAATGTGGAATACTGGGTGTATTCTGCTCATACTTATTAGTAGTTGGAGTTCATAATTTACTTATCTAATCTTGCATCTGATTTTGAAAGGTCCTATTTTCTGATGGTCCAATTTCTTGCTTGGTCATTTTGTTTTAATGTTTTATGTAATAAGGAATGCTTTTCCCCCCTCTTTTAGTTGCAGTGCATCCTTGTGCTGCAAATCATAGTATTGTAACATGTGAAGGTTCACAAAATCTAAATTATTTAAGAGTTGGTAATGTAACTGAATAATATGCTGAAGTATAATTAATGCTTGTTCAGCTGGGGCATTAACAAGTCTAGGCTCACCAACTAGTTGCAGGTTATAGCCATAATTTGTGAAAAATAGCATTTCTCCAGTGCTTGAATGTATGGCATTATTATATGCAAACTAGGCAAGTGGGAGATACAACTTCCAATCATCCTGCTGATAATTCACATAATACCTTAGATAGTGTTTAATAATCTGGTTTATTCATTCAGTCTGTCTATTTGCTTATGGATGATATACTATAGTTAGGCAGTAATCAATTCCTATAAGGTTTGTAAATATGTTCCAAAATCTTGATGTGAATAGCTTATTTCTATCTAAAATGATGTGTTCTGGCACTCTATGGTGTGAAATAATATATTTAAGGAATAGGTATGCCATATCTGCAGCATTAATGCATTCAGTTATTAGTATAAGGTGGATGTACTTAATTAGCTTGTCTATGGCTACCATAATCATGTTATTTCCTTATGAAGCTGATAATTTGGTAATGAAGTTGATCATAATCCATTACTATAGCTTTATTGGTGTTTCTGGATGCTGTAGTAACCCATATAATTTATGTCTTATTAGCTTGTCTTGCAGATAAGTGTCATAATTAGCAATATATTATTGTACTTTTCATCATATGTTTAGGAAATAATAGTTTCTGGCAATCTATTCTACAGTCTTTTCTGTTCCAAAATATTCCCTTATTAGGTTATTATGATGTACTTGTATAATATCTGCTTATAGCACTTCTGGAACATAGAGTAGTCTATAAAAGTAGATCAATCCATCATCATCAATAATATAGTTTAGTGCAGTTAACTGTTAAATCATTCCCTATAATGGGTTGGTTTATATTGCTGTATGGATTATATTAATGATTAGGTCTTCACTGGTTGCTGCTAATATTTAATGATTATATATCAGGTTGTTTTCTTCATCAGTAGTCAATAATGCTGATGATAGTGGATTTTTATGTATCTCATAATCTGATCATTAGCTAAGTGTGTTTGCCTGACTATTTTCAGTACCTTTATAGTGTTGAATCTTAAAGTTATACTGTAATAGCATTTCTGCCCATCTGGCTTATCATCTTATGAGTTCTTTCATTATTGTGAAGTACATCAGGTTCTTGTGATCTGTTTTCACAATTATTGGATATTTTGCTCCATCTAGGTATACCCTCCATACCTTAAATGTTGTCACAATTACAAGTAATTCTTTGTTATGAATGTTATAGTTTAGTTCAGCAGGTATCATCTTTCTTAAGTAGAATGCAATAGGTTGCAGTTTCCCATTCTCTTCTATTTATGTGAGTCTTATCCTAATTGCATAGTCCAATGTGTCTGTCTTCATAATATGCTCTTTCTTTGGATTTTCTGATTTTAAGATAGGCACTTCTGTGACCACCTTCTTTATATACTCAAATGCATATTGCTGTTCTGGTCTCTATTAGAACTCTTAGTTGCCCTTTAGTAGTCATATAATATCAAATATTTATGATGAGTATTAGTTGATGTATCCTTAATAATAGTTCATAAATTTCATAAAGGATTGTACCTTCTTGACATTTGTTGGTATTGGCTATTCTAAGATTACTTATACTTTTACTGGATCTATATGTATGCCTTCTAAGGTGATCTGATGTCCAAGAAACTCTGTATCTTGAACATAAAACTAGCATTTTGTCAGCTTAAGTTTTAGCTTGGCTTTCTGTATCACCTTTAGAACTCTTAATACATGCTATATGTGCTCTTCCAGGGTATCAGAGAAGATGAGGATATCATTAAGGTAGGCAATGACAAATGTATTATTGACTTTATTGAGTATCTCCTTATTCATAAACCTCTGAAATGTTACTGGTGCATTTGTGAGTCCAAATAGCATAATAGTGTATTTATAATGCCCATATTACATTCTGAATGCAGTCTTCCATTCTTTGCCTTTTATAATGCAAATCTAATTGTAGGTGTCTTGCACATTAAGTTTCATAAACTATTATGATCCTTTTACCTTGTCCTAGATTTTGGCAATTAATAGTAGTGGGTATTTATCCTTAATAGTTATTATATTAGTTGGTCTATAATTGATGCATGATCTTTCTATACTATCTTTCTTTAGTACCTATAGTACTCCATGTCTGGTAAGTGATTTTGAGGGTTGAATTATGCCCTTTCCTAACTCAGTACTAATGTATTCTTTTAATATTTTCAATTCTTTTTCTGTCATTCTGTAGATCTAGTTGCACATCAATCTCTTTCCTTCTTTAAGGGGTATTCTATGGTCATATTTGCTGTACTCTGGCAGCTGGTATTTTTCTAGTTGTTTAAATAGCTTTCTAAATGGCTTACAGTAACTTGATAGTGTTAGTTACTCACTCATTATAGTGCACATCTGTTTTTCCTTATAGATCTGGCATCTTTTCTTGATGTCTTCAGTCATTTCCCTTTCAGTTAGAAGTTGGTATTCTAGAGGTAGATCTCTTTCTTAGTAGTGGTGTCCTTAATTGCCTTATCTTTTAGTTGAAAGGGTTGCATCTGTCTTTAGCTTTATAGCTGATATGCTATAACCTGCTCTAGGCTCTTCAACTTAGTATCTATTTACTAGTTGGTCTTAAGTACTTGCTCCCTATTTGGCTAAGTCTCTTCTTGTACAGTCACATTTTATAAACTAAATCTTATTTGTCTTCTAGTTAATCTCTAGATTATGTCTCCTGAGCTAAGGTATCCCCAAGACTACCTCATATCCCCCAAGTTCAGCAATATCAAAATTAAGTTGTTTGATATGATTGTGAATCACAACTGTAAGTAGTCTAGTTTCAAATTCAAGCTAGTAGAGCATCTCTTCATTAAGGCCTTATAATGTTTACAGTCATGCCTTCCTTATTCTATTAAGGTTCAGTTGTTTCTAGAAGGTTAGGTCCATAAAGTTGCCTATAGCACCTAAGTTGATCATCACTTAGGCTTGCTGTCCTGCCACTCTTACCTTCAGCTTAAAATGTAGTCCTTACTCAGTTGCAGCTAGCATAATTCCCTAATTAGGTAAACATTCATAACACTTCTTCTTCAGCATATAATTGCTCCTCTCTTTCCTATTGAGGTGTATCAAATAATCATCCTTATAGCATGCTGTCCAATGCATCTTATTATAATCTAGATATTGTTAGTAGCACACATATATACACCCCCTTCAGTTATAAGGGCATGTGTCTCAGGTTACTATTCTGATATTATTATCAGAATTTTGTTTCTCTTTTTCTTTAGGATATGTTTCAGGCATTTGCATCTTGTTCTCAGGCTCTCTAGCCTCTTCCTTCAGTTTCTCTAGCTTATCTATTACCTTAATCTAGGTCTTGTTCTATTACATATTCCAGTCCTACTGGACTTTTAGAAATTTATTATTGCTGCTGCTGATGCTCTTCTAGCTAGCTATTATCTCATTGGCTTCTATAATGAGCCTTTTTATTTCTTCATCTTGCACTCTTTCCTAAGCATCTTATTTGTTATCATCCTTACTAGCATCCTATCATACAGGCATTATATAACTATCTATTGAGTTCAACATGATTTTGCTACTTTTGTACCCATACTTAATGTATGCTGGTGTCAGTAGTCCTTCCCCTACTATATAATAATACTTAGGCAACTCTTCTCTTATTGCTTACAATTGTTGGCAATTGCCCCTTTGTAGGCATGTGCTAGCCATATGCCCCTTCTTTCAGCAATTAAAATACTCAATCTCTTTTATTAGGCATCTTGGGCCCTTTTGCTTGTTTATTGCATTAAGGTCCATTAGCTTTGGCCCCTATAAGTTCTGATATCCTGCACTTTATAGCTGTGCTAGCCTCTTATCATTTAATTGATACTCATTACTTCATTATGGTGGTGCACTCATCCACCTATTTATCCTTCTGTAGAAATTGTATAATTAATTATCAATCTTTATTGCTATTATAATATAGTCTTGCAACTTCTCTGGTTGATCTTATTATAATAGTTTCTCTTGTACCTCAGGCTTCAGCTTCTTCTCAAAGTCATGAAGATAGGCATCCTCCACATTATTAAGGTGTGTGATGATCTATAAGAAATGGGACACTATACTAGCTACAGACCTTGTCTGCTTCAGCTAATTAAGTTCCCTTTCTACATTTTGGACCTCATCTAAATCTCTAAATGTCCTCTTGAGTTGCTTCTTAAACTTGTTATAGCTTATAAAGATCTTCCTTATGCTATTACTTTACCCTTCATCCTTAAAGGCTGTGTATTCCCTTACTACAGGCTTAAACCAATTAAATGCTACTCCTATGAGGTAGGTTGATGCAAATAACACTTTGTCTGTGTCAGTAGTGATCTGTTTCTATTTAATATGCAGATATTGGTCCAGTCAAGTAAGGAATTCTTGAAGCTTAGTTCAGATCCTGTTGAATGGTTCTAGTAGGCAGATCTTCACTACCTTCACACTTACTCATAATTTAGCAGAGTCAGCTCATTCTTCTAAGACCCTAATATGATCCTATAACTGACTGATCATCCCCATCAATTCTTTAATAGAGATGGGTGGTGCCTGCTATTAGGTATGACCTCCCCTAACTTAACTTCCTTCTTGTATTAATATGGTTTGTTATCAGATGGAGCAATTAAAATATATTATTAATAATGCTTACTGGAATAGTCAACTAAAATTTAATTTGTATTGATAGTGCTTATTATGTTATGCCCTAGGCTTCTGTAGACCTGTATGCTATTAGACTTAGTATTTAGTTGATTCTAACCTGTAATCTTTAAGCCCTCTTAGTTATGTATGGCTGTCCTATTATATGCACCACACACTATTCTAATATCCCTGTAGTTGATAATCCTTTCTTATACTTGAAGTGGTACAGTCAGAAGAGTAAGGCCAACTAGTTGGGTAAGAACTAGTTATTGTAGAAGTTCTAATAAATCAAATAAAGTCCCAAGTTATACTTCAAGTAACAATTTATAAATAAGCATAAAGAACTAAAACTAGATAAATGGAAATGAGCATCCTTATATATCCCTTCTTGATGTTAAGTATAACCCTCTGTAGAGTATAACCCTGTATACCCTAGTATACCATATACCTAAGTATAACCCCATATACTGATGCCAAGCCTTATACCAATGCCAAGCCCCTTTGGGTCACATGACCTGTTTGTCTTCTTTGTATGGTTCAGCTTGCATTAGTGCAACTCCTTCATAGGCTGATGTTGTTCCTCCATTCTGTTAGGTTCATAACATTCAGGTGCTGGTTCCAATAACAAGATGTGGAATACTGGGTGTATTCTGTTCATGCTTGTTGGTAATTGGAGTTCATAGTTGACTGGTCCAGTTTTGCATCTGATTTTGAACAGTCCTAATTTCTGATGGTCCAATTTCTTGCTTGGTCACTTCATTTTGATGTTTCATGTAATGAGGAATGCTTTTCCCCCCTCTTTTAGTTGCAGTGCATCCTCATGCCACAAATCATAGTATTGTGACATGTGAAGGTTCACAAAATCTAAGTCATTTAAGAGTTGGTGATGTAATTGCATAATATGCTGGAGCATGGTTGATGCTTGTTCAGCTAGAGCATCAATAAGTCTAGGCTCACCAACTAGTTGCAGGTTATATCTATAGTTTGCAAAAAATGGCATTTCTCCAGTGCTTAAGTGCATGGTGTTGTTATACACAAACTGAACAAGTAGGAGATACAACTTCTAATTATCCTGTTGGTAATTCATATAATGCCTTAGGTAGTGTTTAATAGTCTAGTTTGTTCATTCAGTCTGTCCATTTGCTTGCAGATAGTATGCTGTAGTTAGGTGGTGATCAATTCCCATAAGGTTTGTAAGCATGTTCCAAAACTTTAATGTAAACAGCTTATCTCTGTTTAAAATGATATGTTCCAGCACTCCATGGTGCAAAACAATATGTTTAAGGAATAGGTATGCTATATCTGCTGTGTCAATGCATTCCATTATTAGTACAAGGTGGATGTACTTGATTAGCTTGTCTATGGCTACCATAATCATGTCATTTCCTTGGGATATTAATAGTTTGGTGATAAAGTCAATTATAATCTATTATTATAGTTTCATCAGTGTCTCCAGATGCTGAAGTAGTCTATACAGTTTGTGCCTTACTAGTTTGTCTTGTAAGCAGGTGTCATAATTGGCAATATATTATTGTACTTTTTATTGTATGTTTGGGAAATAGTAATTTCTAGCAATTTGCTCTGCAGTTTTCTCTATCCTGAAATGTCCCCTTATTAGGTTGTTATGGTGTGCCTAGATGACATCTGTTTGCAACATCTCTGATACATAAAGTAATCTATGAAAGTAGATTAGTCCATTGTTATTGATGACATAGTTTAGTGCAGTTAATTGTTGAATCATTCCTTATAGTGGGTTGATCTGTATTGCTATGCAGATTACATCAATAATTAGGTCTTTACTGGTTGCAGCTAATGTTTGATGATTGTATATGAGGTTGTTTTCTTCATCAGTAGTTAATAGTGCTGGTGATAGTAGGTTCCTATATATTTCATAATCTGGTCATCAGCTAAGCATATCTGTCTGACTATTTTTGGTTCCCTTGCAGTACTGGATCTTGAAGTTGTATTATAATAGCATTTCTGCCTATCTAGCTTGTTGTCTTGTGAGCTCTTTTATCATTGTGAAGTATGTCAGGTTCTTGTGATCTGTTTTAACAATTGTTGGATGTTTTGCCCCATTCAAGTAGACTCTCCATATCTTAAATGCTGTCACTATTGCAAGTAATTCTTTATTATGGATATTATAGTTTAGTTCTGCAGGCATCATCTTCCTTAAGTAAAATGCAATGAATTGCAGTTTTCCATTTTCCCCCATTTACATAAGTCTCATTCCAACAACATAGTCTGATATGTCAGCCTCCATAATATGTTCTTTCTCTAGATCTTAAGGTCTTAAGATTAGTGCCTCTGCAATTATCTTCTTCATATGTTTAAATGCATATTGTTGTTCTGGTCCCCATTGGAATTCCTGGTTCCCTTTCAATAGTTTTGTAATGTCAATCATTCTTGCTAAGTATCAGTTAATGTATCCTCAGTAGTAGTTCACAAATCTTATAAATGATTATACTTCTTTGATGTTCTTTGATATTGGCTATTCTAAGATCACTTATACCTTTACTGGGTCCATATATATGCCTTCTAAGGTGATTTGGTGTCCAAGAAACTCAGTGTCTTAGATATAGAACTGGCATTTTATCTACTTTAGTTTCAGCTTTGCATCTTATATCACCTTTAGTACTTATGGCACATACTTTACATGTTCTTCCAAGGTGTCAGAAAAGATAAGGATATCATTAAGATATACAATGACAAATGTATTATTAACCTTCTTGAGTATCTTCTCATCCATAAACCTTTAGAACATTGCTGGCATATTAGTGAGTCCAAATAGCATAATAGTGTATTTATAATGCCCATATTACATTCTGAATGCAGTTTTCCATTCTTCCCCTTTAGCAATGTGAATCTGGTTATAGGTATCTTACATATTAAGTTTTATAAACCATTATGATCCTTTTACTTTGTCTTGAATCTCAGTAATTAACAGTAGTGGATACTTATCTTTAATAGTGATTGCATTAGTTGGTCTATAGTTAATGTATGATCTCTCTATGCCATCTTTCTTTAGTACCTATAGTACTCCATGTCCAGCTAGTGACTTTAATGGTTGGATCATGCCTTTCACTAGCTCAGTACTGATGTATTCCTTTAATATTTTCAATTCTCTTTCCATCATTCTGTAGATCCAGTTGCACATTAGTCTCTTCCCTTCCTTAAGGGATATTTTATGGTTGTGTTTGCTGTACTCTGGCAGCTGGTATTTTTCTAGTTGTTCAAACAGCTTTCTGAATGGCTTGCAGTAACTCAGTAGTGTTAGTTGCTCACTTATTATAGTACACATCTATTTTTTCTTATAGATCTGGCATCTCTTCTTAATGTCTTTAGTTGTTTCCCTTCCAGTTAGAAGTTAGTATTCTGAAGGTAGATCTCTTTCTTAGTGGTGGTGTCCTCAATTGCCTTATCTTTTAGTTAAAAGGATTGCATCTATCTTCAGCTTCACAGCCAGTATACTGCAGCCTGCCCTAGGCTCTTCAACTTAGTGTCTATTCACTGGTTGGTCTTGAGTACTTGCCTCCTATTTGGCTAAGTCTCTTCTTATACAGTTGTATTTTATAAACTGAATCTTATTTGTCTTTCAGTTAATTTCTGGATTGTGTCTCCTAAGCCAAGGTATCCCCAAGACTACCTCATATCCCCCAAGTTCAGCAATATTGAAATTAAGTTGTTTAATATGGTCATGAATCACAACTGTAAGTAGTCTGGTTTTAAATTTAAGCTGGTAGAGCATTTCTTCATTAAGGCCTTATAGCATTTGCAGTCATGTCTTTCTTATTCTATTAAGGTCCAGTCATTTCTGAAAGGTTGGGTCCATAAAGTTGTCTGTAGCACCTGAGTCAATCATTACTTAGGTCTATTATCCTATCACTCTTGCCTTCAGCTTAAAATGCAGTCCTCACTCAGTTATGGCTAGCATAGTTCCCTAATTGGGTAAACATTTATAGCACTTCTTTTTCAGCATATAATTGCTCCCCTCTTTCCTATTAAGGTGTATCAAGTAATCATCTTTATAGCATATAGTCCAATACATCTTATCATAATCTGGATATTGTCAGTAGCACATATATATGCACCCCTTTTAGTTATAAGAGCACATATCTCAGGTTGCTATTCTAATGTCATTATTAGGATTTTGTTTCTCTTTTTCTTTAGGATATGTTTCAGGCATTTACATCTTGTTCTCAGGCTCTCTAGTCTTTTCCTTCAGTTTCTTCAGCTTATCTATTGCCTCAACCTAGGTCTCATCTTATTGCACATTCTAGTCTTACTGGACTTTTAGAAATTCACTATTACTATTACTGATGCTCTTCCAGCTAGCTATCATCTCATTAGCTTCTGTAATGAGTCTTTTCATTTCTTCATCTTGCACTCTCCTCTAGGTGTCTTATTCATTGTCATCCTTACTAGCATTCTGCCATGCAGGCATTATATGACTGTCCATTAAGTTTAACATGATTTTACTACTTTTATACCTATACTTAGTGTATGCTAGTGTTGGTAGTCCTTCTTCTACTATATAGTAATGCTCTAGCAATTCTTCTCTAGTTGCTTACAGCTGTCATCTATTATTTCTCTATGGGCATGTACTTGCTATATGCCCCTTCTTTCTGCAATTAAAACACTTAATCTCTTTCATTAGGCATCTCAGTCCCTTCTGTTCTTGCATTATGTCTAGGTCTATCAGTTTTGGCCCCTATGGGTTGTGGTATCCTGCACTCTGTGGTTGTGTTAATCTTTTGTTGTTCAATTAATATTTGTTGTTTTGTTGTGGTGGTGCACTTATCCACCTGTTCATTCTTCTGCAGAAATCATATAATCAATTATTGATTTTCACTGCCATTGCAATATAGTCTTGCAGCTTCTCAGGTTAATCTTATTATAATAGTTTTTCTTATACCTCAGGCTTCAGCTTCTTCTTGAAGTCATGAAGGTAGGCATCTTCAATATTATTAAGGTGTGTGATGATCTATAAGAAATAGGATGCCATATTAACTACAGATCCTGTCTGCTTCAGCTAGTCAAGTTCCCTTTCCATATTTCAGATCTCATCTAAATCTCTAAATGTCCTCTTGAGTTGTTTCTTAAACTCATTATAGCTTATGAAGATCTTCTTTATGCTATTGCTTTGCCCTTCATCCTTAAAGGCCATGTATTCCCTTACCATAGGCTTAAACTAATTGAATGCTGCCCCTGTGAGGTAGGTTGATGCAAATAACACTTTGTCTGCATTAGTAGTGATCTATTTCTATTCAATGTGCAGATATTGGTCCAGTCAAGTAAGGAATCCTTAAAGCTTAGTTCAGGTCCCATCAAATGATTCCAGTAGGCAGATCTTCACTGCCTTCATACTTACTTATGATTTAGCAGAGTTAGCTCATTCCTTTAGGACCCTAATATGATCCTGTAACTGGCTGATCATCCCTATCAGTTCTTCAGCAGAGGTAGGTGGTGCCTATTATCAGATGTGGCCTCCCCCAACTTGACTTCCTCCTTGTGTTGACATTGTTCATTATTGGGTTGAGTGATCAAATTATGTTGTCAATAATGCTCAGTTAAATAGTCAACTAAAATTCAACTTATGTTGATAGTGCTTATTGTGTTACATCCTAGGCTTTTATAGACCTGTATGCTGTTAGACTTAGTATTTAGTTGATTCTGACCTATAATCTCTAAGCCCTTTTAGCTATATATAGCTGTCTTGTTATATACACTATATGCTGTCCTGACATCCCTGTGGTCAACAATCCTTTCTCACACTTAAAGTAGTATAGTCAGAAGAGTAAGGCCAACTAGTTAGGTAAGAACTAGTTGTTGTAGAAGTTCTAATGAATTGAATAAAGTCCCAAGTTATACTTCAAGTAACAATTTGTAAATAAGCATAAGGAACTAAAACTAAATATATAGGCAGAAATGAGCATCCTTATATATTCCTTCTTGATGTTAAGTATAACCCTCTATGGAGTATAACCCTGTATACCCTAGTATATTGTATACCCAAGTATAACCCTGTATACCAATGCCAAGCCTTATACCAATGCCAAGCCCCTTTGGGTCATGTGACCTATTTGTCTTCTTTGTATGGTTCAGCTTGCATTAGTGCGACTCCTTCATAGGCTGATGTTGTTCCTCCATTCTGTTAGGTTCGTAACATATATGTCTAGTCTGCAGTACCTGTAATATAGTATTGATATAGCTCATTATTAAGGAGTATAGTGAAGTGTTGGAGTAAATAGTCAACTAAAATTTAACTTATATTGATAATGCTTATTATGTTATACCCTAGGCTTCTGTTGATCTGTATATGGTTAGACTTAGTATTTAGTTAACTCTCATCTGCAATCTCTATGCCCTCTTGGCTATATATAGCTATCTTGTTATATGTACCACATGCTATTCTAGTATCCCTATAGTTGACAATCCTTTCTCATACTTAAAGTAGTATGATTAGAAGAGTAAGGCCAACTAGTTGGGTGAGAACTAGTTATTGTAGAAGTTCTAACAAATCAAATAAAGTCCCAAGTTATACTTCAAGTAACATAACTGTAATAAGCATAAAGAACTAAAACTAAATATATAATAGGAATAAGTGTCCTTATATACCCTTCTGTCTTGTTAGGTGTAGTCTCATCTTACTTTCCCTTAGTGGTCCCTTCTGGGACTACTGCCTCTAGTCCTAACTGGGATTATTCTAATGGTCCCTCCTAGGACTATTCAGTTCTTGGCATTTAGGACCTTTTGGTCACATGACTTGCAGTTGTACTTTTCCACATACATCATCCTTGTCTGTCTGATAGGTCCTCATTGTCCCTTCTCCTGTTAGGTTCGTAACAGTATACAGTATACTCAAATACCCACCAGGGAAGGTTATACCTAACATCAGGATGGGATATATAAGGATGCTCATTTCTGCCTATGTATTTAGTTTTAGTTCTTTATGCTTATTCTACTAATGTTACTTGAAGTATAACTTGGGATTATATTTGATTTGTTAGAACTTCTATAATAACTAGTTCTCATCCAACTAGTTGGCCCTACTCTTCTGATCATACCACTTTGAGTGTAAGAAAGGATTGTCAACTATAGGGATGTTAGGATGGTGTATAGTGTATATAACAGGACAGCCATACATAGCTAAGAGGGTTCAGAAATTATAGGTAAGAGTTAACCAAGTATCAAGTCTAATAGCATACAGATTATAAGAAGCCTAGAATATAACATAATAAACATTATTAATATAAGTTGAATTTTAGTTGACTATTTACTTCAACACTTCACTACACCCTTCAATAATGAGCCACATTAATATTATATTATAGGTATTGTAGACTAGATATATACTTACAGCTAAAGAGCTGAAAGGGATGATCAGCTAGCTATAAGAATAGATCATAATATTAGAAGGATGAGCAAATGTCTAAAGAGTGAAGCTGAAGAAATCTAAACCCTTTAATAAGACCTAATTAAAGCTTTGAGGTTTCCTTATATAAATGGATCAGTACCTAAGGATGGAGTAATACTATCTGATGATAGAGGCTAACAAGATCTTATTTACATCCACATACCTCATAGGACTAGTATTTAATTAGTTTAAATTAATACTAAGAGACTATATCCAGAATAAGACTGTTATTAATTAGAACCCTGAGATACAGGAAGTCTTTAGGAGTTATATTAAATTCTGCCACTAATTAAAACAGACATTCAGAGACATTAACAAGTCACAAAATATAGAATGATAATTAGAATAGCTTTAATAGAATAGATTAACAATAAGTTACACCTCACAATTCTTATAAATTATTTCATGCCTAGACTAGAATGATGATGCTTACATTCACCATTTTAAATAAGGATTAAAGTTAGAGCTTATAGAAAAGCTATTATAGTAAAATAGGCTAAAGGACCTATATAAGTACATCACTATTATAATCAAGATTAATAACTGACTCTATGACTTCAAGCAATAAAAAAAGAACTGCAAGTAGATGAGTATTATATCAAAAAAAGATAACCACTATTGAGAAAATGATAGGAGACAAGCACAACTAAATAGTTGAGGATATAGAGATCCATATAGATTAAGGCTAATAAACTTAGATGCTACACACAAACAACTAGGACTAAGATGCCTGATGAAGAAGATTAAATATTTCAATTACTAAAAGAAAGGATATATAGTAAGTGCATGCCTATAGAAGGGCAATAGACAATAACTATAAGTAATTAAAGAAGATTTGCTAAAATACTATTACATAACAGAAAAAGGACTGCCAACACCAACATATATAGAGTATGGCTATGAGAGCAGTAAAATTATATTGAACTTAATAAACAGCCACACAATGCCTGCTTGACAGAATGTTAATAAGGAAGACAAGCAAGATATCTAAGAGAGAGTGCTAGATGAAGAAATAAAAAGGCTCATTATAGAAGCTAATAAAATGATAGCTAGCTGAAGGGACATCTACAGCAACAATAACAACAAATTTCTAAAAGTCTAGTAGGACAGGAATATACAATAGGATAAGATCTAGACAGAGGTAATAGATAAGCTAGAAAAACTAAAGGAAGAGGCCAGCAAGCCTAAGAGTGAAATATAAATGCCTGAAACATACCCTAAAGAAAAAGAGAAACAAAAACCTGATAATGATATCAGAATAGCAACCCAAGACATGTGCCCTTGCAACTGAAGGGGGTACATATATATGTGCTACTGATAATACTTAGATCATAACAAGATGCATTAGACTGCATGCTATGAGGACAATTGCTGTACTGGGGGTACACAGAATGGCAAGCCATGGAATTCAATTTTCATTCTTGTTTTGTTGTTTTATTATTTCCAGTTTACTATGCTTGTCACCTTAGGAATAGGGCCCCCACCTCTACTAAGAAGAGGATAAATAGAATGTAAAGCCCTGGCATACTGATAGGAGA
>NIXA01000107.1:0-16995 GCA_002242795.1 Byssochlamys sp. BYSS01
GTCAGAAGAGTAAGGCCAACTAGTTGGGTGAGAACTAGTTGTTATAGAAGTTCTAACAAATTGAATAAGTCCCAAGTTATACTTCAAGTAACATTGGTAGAATAAGCATGAAGAACTAAAACTAAATATATGGGTGGAAATGAGCATCCTTATATATCTCATCTTGATGTTAGGTATAACCCCCTTGCAGAGTATAAGCCTGTATACCCTGGTATACTGTATACCCAAGTATAACCCTGTATACCGATGCCAAGCCTTATACCAATGCCAAGCCCTCTGGGTCATGTGACTTGTTCGTTCCCTTTGCGCTGTTCGGCTTGCATTAGCGCACTCCTTCATAGGCTGACATTGTTCCTCATCCTGTTAGGTTCGTAACAATCTTATTTGCATCCACATACCTTACAGGACCAGCATTTGATTGGTTTAAACCAATATTGAGAGATTATACTCAGAATGAGACTATTACCAACCAAGATCCTAAGATGCAGGAAGTCTTTGGGAGTTATACTGAATTCTACTGCAGATTAGAACAGACATTCAGAGACATTAACAAGTCATAAAATGTGGAATGACAACTAGAACAGCTTTAACAGAATGGATTAACAGCAAGCTATACTTTATGATTCTTATAAATCATTTCATGCCTAGACTGGGATGATGACACTTATATTCATCACTTTAAATAAGGATTGAAACTAGAGCTTATAGAGAAGCTACTATAGCAAGATAGGCCAGAGGACCTATATAAGTATATTATTATTGCAGTCAAGATTGACAATAGACTCTACAACTTCAAATAATGGAAGAAGAATTGCAAGTGGATAAGTACTACACCAAGAAGAGATAACCACTATTGAGGAAATGATAGGAGGCAAGCACAATTAAATAGTTGAGGATATAGAGATCCATATAGACTAAGGCTAATAGACTTAGATGCTACACATGAATAATCAGGATAGAGATATCTGATGAAAGAGATTGAATGTTTTAACTGCTGAAAGAAAGGGCATATAGCAAGCACATGCCTATAGAGGAGCAACAGATAACAGCTATAAGCAATAAGAGAAGACTTACCTAAATACTATTATACAGTAAGAGAAGGTCTACTGACACTAATATACACAGAGTATGGGTATAAGAGCAGCAAAATTATGTTGAACTCAACAGATAGTCACATAATACCTATGTGGTAGGATGTTAGTAAGGAAGAAGATCAAGATACTGTTACGAACCTAACAGGAGAAGGGGCAACAAGGACCTATCAGACAGACAAGGATGACATACATGAGAAAGTACAACTGTGAGTCACATGACCAAAAGGTCCCAAATGCCAAGAGCTGGGTAGTCCCAGGAGGGACCATCAGAATAGTCCCAGTTGGGACCAGAGGTAGTAGTCCTAGAAGGGATTACTGGGGGGAAGTAAGATGAGACTACACCTAACAAGACAGAAGGGTATATAAGGACACTCATTTCTGCTATGTATTTAGTTTTAGTTCTTGGTGCTTATTACCAGAATGTTACTTGAAGTATAACTTGGGATTATATTCAATTTGTTAGAACTTCTATAACAACTAGTTCTAACCCAACTAGTTGGCCTTACTCTTCCAACTATACTGCTTTGAGTGTAAGAGAGGATTGTCAATCATAGGGATGTTAGGACAGCATATGGTGCATATGACAGGACAGTTGTGCAGAGCTAAGAGGGCTTAGAGTTTGCAGGTGAGAGTCAACTGAATACCAAGTCTAATAGTGTATAGGTCAATGGAAGCCCAGGGCATAACACAATAAGCACTATCAATATAAGTTGAATTTTAGTTGACTATTTACTTCAACACTTTACTACACTCCTTAATAATGAGTCATGTCAACATCATGTTGCAGGTATCATAGATCAGACATATACCCATAGCCAGGAAGCTGGATGGGATGATTAGTCAGTTATAAGAACAGATCATGATGTTGGAGGCACAGGCAAGTGTTTAGGGAGTAAAGCTGAAGAAATCTGAACCCTTCAATGGGACCTGATCAAAGCTTTGAGGTTTCCTTACATGAATGGATTAGTATCTGAGGATGGAGCAACACCACCTAATAATAGAGGCTGATAAGATCCTATTTGCATCCACATACCTCATAGGACTGATATTTAATTGGTTCAAACTAATACTGAAAGATTATACTCAGAATGAGACTATTACTGACTAGGACCTTAAGATGCAGGAAATCTTTAGGAGTTATACAGAATTCTGCTGCAGACTAGAACAGACATTCAGAGATGTTGATGAGTCATAAAATGCAGAATGACAACTAGAACAGTTTTGATAGAATAGATCAGCAGTAAGTTATGCTTTACAATTCTTGTAAATCATTTCATGCCTAGACTGGGATGATGATACTTATATTCATCACTTTGAATGAGGATTGAAACCAGACCTTATGGAGAAGCTACTGTGGTAAGATAGGCCAGAGGACCTATATAAGTACATTATTATTGCTGTTAAGATCAACAACCAACTCTACAACTTTAAGCAATAAAAAAAGAACTATAAGTGGACAAGTACTGCACTAAGGAGAGATAACCACTATTGAGGAAATGATAGGAGGCAAGTGCAACTGAACAGTTGAGGATATAGAGATCCATATAGACTAAGGCTAATAGACTTAGACACTATATATAAACAACAGCTAGGACAGAGATGCCTGATGAAAGAGATTGAATGTTTTAATTGCTGAAAGAAAGGACATATGGCAAGTGCATGCCCACAGAGGGGCAATAGGCAACAATTATGAGCCACTAGAGAAGACTTGTCAGAATACTATTATATGGCAGAAGAAGGACTGCTGATGCCAACATACATAGAGTATGAGTATGAGAGCAGTGAAATTATGTCAAACTTGATGGACAGTCACATGATGCCTGCTTGGTAAGATGTTAGTGAGGAGGATGAACAAGATGCCTAAGAAAGAGTGCAGGATGAAGAAATGAAGAGGCTCATTATAGAAGCCAATAAGATGATAGCTAGCTGGAAGAACATCAATAATAGCAGCAGTAATGACAAATTTCCAGAAGTCTAGTAGGACAAGAACATACAATGGGATGAGACCTAGGCAGAGGCAACAGATAAGCCAGAGAAACCAAAAAAGGAGACCAGAGAGCCTAAGAGAGGAACACAAATGCCTGAAACATATCCTGAAGAAAAAGAGAAATGAAATCCTGACAACAATATTAGAATGGCAATCTGAGACATGTGCCCTTACAACTGAAGGGAATGCACATATGTGTGCTACTGATAACATCCAGATCATAGTAAGATGCATTGGACTGCATGCTATAAGGATGATTGCTTGATACACCTCAGTGGAAAAGAGGGGAGCAATTATTTGCTGAGAAAGAAGCACTATGAATATTCACCTAATTGGGGAATCATGCTAGTTATGACTGAGTGAGGACTACATTTTAAGCTAAAGGCAAGAGTGGCAGGACAATAAGCCTAAGCAATGATCAACTCAGGTGCCACAGGAAACTTTGTGGACCTGACCTTCCAAAAATGATTGAACCTTGACAGAATAAGAAAGGTGCAACTGCAGATGCTGTAAGGCCTCAATGGAGAAATGCTCCATCAGCTTGAATTCAAAACTAAACTACTTACAGTCATGATTTATGACCATATTGAACAACTTAATTTTGATATTGCCAAATTCAGAGGATATAAGGTAGTCTTGGGGATACCTTAGCTCAGGAGACATAATCCAGCAATTAACTGGAAGACAAATGAGATTCAGTTTGTATGTGACTGTACTAGAAGAGACTTAGCCAGACAGAAAGCAAGTACTCAAGACCAATCAGTAAACAGGCACTAAGTTGAAGAGCCTAAGACAGGCTGCATTATACTAACTGTAATGCTAAAGACAAATGCAACCCTTTCAACAAAAAGATAAGTTGATTGAGGACACTACAGAGAGAGAGATTTACCTCCAGAATACTGACTTTTAACCAGATAAGAAATGATTTAAGACATTAAGGAAAGATGTTAGTGCTATGATGAGAAGCAAACATATGCTGTAACAAATGAAGAAACAATATTGCCAGACTATTGCAAACTGTTTTGAGGACTATTTGAACAACCAAAAGAATATTGATTACCAGAATACAGCAAACATAACCATAGGATACCCCTGGAAGAAGGAAAGAGACCAACATATAATTGGATCTATAGGATGACTGAGAGAGAATTAAAGATACTGAAGGAGTACATCTAGATAGAGTTGATGAAGGGCACAATTCAATTATTAAAGTCACCTGCTGGACATAGAGTACTGTAGATACTAAAGAAAGATGGTATAGAAAGATCATGCATTGACTACAGACCAACTAATGCAATAACTATTAAAGACAAGTATCCATTACCATTAATTGTTAAGATCTAAGATAAAGTGAAGGGATCATAATGGTTTATGAAGCTTGATGTGTGAGATACTTACAACCAGATTTGCATCACAAAAGGTGAAGAATGGAAAACTGCATTCAGAATGCAGTATGGATACTATGAGTATACTATTATGCTATTTGGACTCACTAATATGTCAGCAACATTCTAAAGGTTTATGAATAAGGAGATATTCAAGAAGGTCAACAATACATTTATTATTACATACCTTAATGACATCCTTATCTTTTCTAACACCTTAGAAGAACATATGAAGCACATGCTATGAGTGTTGAAGGCAATACAAGACATAAAGCTAAAGCTGAAGTGGATAAAATGCCAGTTCCATGTCCAAGACACTAAGTTTCTCAGATACTGAATCACCTTAGAAGGCATCCATATGGATCCAGTAAAGGTACAAGTAATCTTAGAATGGCCAGTACCAAAGAACATCAAAGAAGTACAATCATTTGTGGGATTTGTGAACTACTACTGAGGATACATTAACTGATATTCAGTAAGAATGATTGACATCACAAAGTTATTGAAAGGGAATCAGGAGTTCTAATAGGGACCAGAACAACAATATGCATTTAAACACATAAAGAAGATAATTGTGGAAGCACCAATCTTAAGGCTACAAGACCTGGAAAAAGAGCACATCATGGAAACTAATGCATCAGATTATGTGGTAGGAATGAGACTCACCTAGATAGGAGAAAATGGAAAGCTATAACCTATTGCATTCTACTTCAGGAAGATGACACCTGCAGAGTTGAACTATGATATCCACAATAAAGAATTACTTGCCATTATGACAGCATTCAAGATATGGAGAGTCTACCTAGATGGGGTAAAACACTCAACAATTATGAAAACAGACCATAAGAATCTAACATACTTTATAATGATGAAAGAGCTCACAAGACAACAAGCTAGATGGGCAGAAATGCTATTACAATACAACTTCAAGATTCAGCACTGCAAAGGCATTAAGAATAGGCAGGCAGATACACTTAGCAGAAGGCCAGACTATAAGACATACAGAAACCCACTATCACCAGTATTATTAACTACTAATGAGGAAGGCAACCTCATATACAATCATTACACACTTACAGCAATCAGTAAAGACCTAATTATTGACACAATTCAAACTGCAATGCAGACTAATCTGCTATAAGGAACAATTCAATAATTTAATACACCAAACTATGTCATTAATAATGATGGGCTTATCTACTTTTATAGACTACTCTATATACTAGAAAGCTTGCACACTGATGTAATTTGAGCACATCATAACAACCCTATAAGAGGATATTTTAGAACAGAAAAGACAGCAGAGCAGATTGCCAGGAACTACTATTTTCCAAACATACAATGAAAAGTACAGTAATATATTACAAATTACAATACTTGCCTTCAAGACAAGCTAGCAAGACATAAGCCATATAGGCTACTACAACATCTGAAGACACTAATAAAACTATAGCAATAGATCACAGTGGACTTCATTATGAAGCTCCCCATTTTGTAAGGAAATAACATGATTATGGTGGCAACTAACAAGTTAACTAAGTACACCCACCTTGTACCAACAACAGAATGTATTGATATGGCAGAAATGGCATACTTATTCCTTAAACATATTATTTTATACTATGGAGTGCCAGAACATATCATTTTAGATAGAGATAAGCTGTTTACATCAAAGTTTTGGAACACACTAACCAACCTTATAGGAATCAACCATTATCTAAGTACAGCATATCATCCACAAGCAAATGGACAGACCAAACAAACAAACCAGACCATTAAGCATTACCTAAGGCATTATATAAACTATCAGCAAGATGATTAGAAGTTATATCTTCCACTCACTCAATTTACATTCAATAATACCATGCATTCAAGCACAGGAGAAATGCCATTTTTTATAAACTATGGCTACAATCTGCAGCTAGTTAGTGAGCCTAGACTTATTGACATATCAGTTGAACAAGCATTAACTATACTACAGCATATTACTCAGTTACATCACCAACTTTTAAATGATTTAGACTTTATGAATCTTTGTATGTCACAATACTATAATTTACAGCACAAGGATGCACCATAATTAAAAGAGGGAGGAAAAGCATTCCTTATTGCAAGAAACATCAAAACAAAATGACTAAGCAAGAAATTGGACTATCAGAAGTTAGGACCATTCAAAATCAAACAACAAACTGAACTGGTAAACTATAAACTTAAATTACTAGATAGTATGAACCAGATACACCCAATATTCCATATTTCATTATTAGAACCAGCACCTGAACATATCCAGATGGATGAAGACATCAAAATTAAAGAAATAGATAATGAGTATGAAGTAGAGAAAATACTAGACATCAGAAGAGTTAGAGGAAAACCATACTATTTGGTGAAATGGGAAGGATATCCTACATCAGAAAACACCTAGAAACCTATTGACCATTTAATGAACTGCCAGTGTCAGCTTTAGGACTTCCACCAGTAAGCTGCTTGAAATCAACCTAGAAGGATGGTGTCACCATCTAACTTAGAGATGGAGTCTCTTAAGTAGCTACAATCAAACAATCCAGTACTGTAAACACATCTCTAGAGGATGAGTCACCAGCATCCACAATCTCTGCATCATGATACAGCATCTGCAGACCCCATTCCTTAAACTAATTTTGCAATTTCTGCAGTTAGGAATGTTCACCCAACTTTTTAGTGAGAACCTCATGCAATATGTGCAATTCACCCTGCACCCAATCAATCTGTATTTGCAACAACTGCAGATCACAATCCCTAGCAACTAACTAAGAGGCTACTCAAGCCTCCTCTTTTTAGAAATGATCCCATTTAACTGTACTAAACACTCACTTATTATAAGTATGATTTTTATGAATGCACCTGGAGCATTTTTAACTCTATGACTCCATCACAACATACAAAGAAGATGAATAGAAACAATTCTCATAAGGAAAATTGACAGGACTACCATATTGATTGATTAAATTAGCCAGACAAACCTGCTCACAATGTTTATTGCAATTCCTAAACCCTAAAAATGCCCAAGAATGACAATGCACAGACATAATGAAGAACAGATGGATATACCACAGCACAAAACACAAGAGAAAAGGGAGATGCACCTTATATGTTGTTGAGGATGCCAACCTATGAAAGGGGGGAGTGATGTTATAAACCTAATAGGAGAAGGAGCAATAAGGACCTATCAGATAGACAAGGATGATGTATGTGAGAAAGTACAACTGCAAATTATGTGACCAAAAGGTCCCAAATACTAAGAGCTGGATAGTCCCAGGAGGGACTATTAGAATAGTCCCAGTTAGGACCAGAGGTAGTAGTCCCAGAAGGGACCACTAAGGGGAAGTAAGATGAGACTACACCTAACAAGATAGAAGGGTATATAAGGACACTCATTTCTGCTATATATTTAGTTTTAGTTCTTGGTGCTTATTACCAGAATGTTACTTGAAGTATAACTTGGGATTATATTTGATTCATTAGAACTTCTATAATAACTAGTTCTAACCCAACTAGTTGGCCTTGCTCTTCTAACTGTACCACTTTGAGTGCAAGAGAGGATTGTCAATCATAGGGATGTCAGGATGGTGTGTGGTGCATACAACAGGACAGCTATGCAGAGTCAAGAGGGCTCAGAGTTTGCAGGTAAGAGTCAACCAAATACCAAGTCTAACAGCATACAGGTCAACAGAAGCCCAGGGCATAACAGATACCTAAGAAGGAGCACAAGATGAAGAAATGAAAAGACTCATTATAGAAGCTAATGAAATGATAGCTAGCTGGAAGAATATCAGCAGTAATAGTAATAATGAATTTCTAGAAGTCCAGTAGGACAGGAATATATAATAGAATAAGATTTAGATTAAGGCAATAAATAAGCCTGAGAAATCAAAGCAGAAGGCCAGTAAGCCTGAAAGAGAGATGTAAATGCCTGAAATATACCCTGAAGAAAGAGAAAAGTAAAAACCTGATAATGATATTAGAATAGCAATCTGAGATACATGCCCTTATGACTAAAGGGGGTGCACATACATATGCTACTAATAATATCCAGATTATGATAAGATGTATTGGACTACATACTATGAGGACAATTGCTTAATATACTTCAGAAGAAAGGAGGGAAATAATTATTTGCTGAAGAAGAAGTACTATAAATATTCACCCAACTAAGGAATCATACTAGCTGCAACTGAGTAAGGATTACATTTTAAGCTGAAGGCAAGAGTGGTAGGACAATAGGTCTAAGTAATAATAGACTTAGGTACTACAGGAAACTTTATGGACCTAACTTTTCAGAAATGACTGAACCTTAATAGAATAAGAAAAGCACAACCATAAATACTATAAGGCCTTAATGGAGAGATGCTCTATTAGCTTAAATTCAAAACTAGACTACTTACAGTAGTGATTCATAACCATATTAAATAACTTAATTTCAATATTGCCAAACTTAGAGAATATGAGGTAGTCTTAGGGATACCTTAGTTTAGAAAACATAATCCAGTAATAGATTAGAAGATGAATAAGATTCAGTTTATATGTGACTGTATAAGAAGAGACTTAGCTAGATAGAGGGCAAGTACTCAAGACTAATCAGTAAACAGACACTAAGTTGAAGAGCCTAGGGCAGATTATAGTATACTAGCTATAAAACTAAAGATAGATACAACTCTTTTAATAAAGAAGTAAGTTAATTGAGGACACTATTATCAGGAAAGAGATTTACCTTTAGAATATTGACTTCTAATCAGATGAGAAATAATTTAGGATATTAAGGAAAGATGCTAGTGCTATAAGGAGAAGCAAATATATGCTACAACAAGTAAAGAGCTGATATTACCCAACTATTATAAATCATTTCAAGAACTATTTGAGCAACTAGAAGAATATCAGTTATTAGAATATAGTAAGCATGACCATAAGATACTCTTAGAGGAAGGGAAGAGACTAATATGCAATCAGATCTACAGAATAATAGAAAGAGAACTAAAAATATTAAAAGAGTACATCTAGATAGAGCTAATAAAAGACATAATTTAACTATCAAAGTTACCTGCTGGACATGGAGTATTATAGATACTAAAGAAAGATGGTATAGAAAGACTATACATTAACTACAGACTAACTAATATAATAATTATTAAGGACAAGTACCTGCTACTATTGATTATTAAGATCTAAAACAAAATAAAAGGATTATAATGATTCATAAAGCTAGATATGTGAGATGCCTACAACCAAATCTACATTACAGAAGGCAAAGAATGGAAAACTATATTTAGGATATAGTATGGACACTATAAGTATATAGTCATGCCATTTAGACTTATAAATGTACTCATAATGTTCTAAAGGTTTATGGATGAGGAAATACTCAAGAAGGTTAATAATATATTTATTATTGCATACCTTAATGACATTCTTATCTTTTCTAATACCTTAAATGAATATGTGAGACATGTGCCACAAGTCTTGAAAATAATATAAGATGTGAAACTAAAACTGAAATGGATAAAATGCCAGTTTCATGTTTAGGATACTAAGTTTCTTAGACATTAGATCACTTCAGAAGGCATCTACATAAACTTAGTAAAGGTACAGATAATCTTAGAATAGCCAGTACTAACAAACATTAAGAAAGTACAATCCTTTATAGGATTTGTGAACTACTACTAAAAATATATAAATCAATACTTATTGCAAATAATTGACATTACAAGATTACTAAAAGGAAATTAGGAGTTCTAATAGGGACCAGAACAACAATATATATTTAAGCATATAAAAAAGATAATTACAGAAGTGCCAATTTTGAGGCTACAAGACCTGAAAAAAGAACATATTATAGAAATTAATACATCAGATTATACTATAAGAATGAGACTCATGTAAATGGGAGAAAATAGAAAGCTACAACCTATTGCATTCTACTTAAAAAAGATGACATCTATAGAGCTGAACTATAATATCTATAATAAGGAACTACTTGCAATTGTGATAGTATTTAAGATATGGAGAGTCTACCTAAACAGAGCAAAATACCTAACAGTTATTAAAACAGACTATAAGAACTTAACATATTTTACAACAATGAAAGAACTCACAAGACAACAAGTCAGATGGGTAGAAACATTATCATAATACAGCTTCAAAATCCAGCATTGTAAAGAAATTGAAAATGATTAAGTAGACACACTTAGCAGAAGACTAGACTATAAGATACATAAAAACCTGCTATTACTAGCACTATTAACTACTGATGAGGAGGGCAACCTTATATATAACCATTAAATGCTTGTAGCAATCAGCAAAGACCCAATTATTGATATAATCTAAATAGCAACACAAACTAACCTATTATAGAGGATGATTTAACAATCTAATACATCAAACTATATTATTAATGATGATGGACTTATTTACTTTTATGGACTACTCTATATACCAGAAAGCCTGCATACTGATATAATATAAATACATTACAACAACCTGATAAGAGGACATTTTAGAATAGAGAAAACTATAGAACAAATTACCAGAAACTACTATTTCCTAAATATGCAATGAAAAGTACAACAATATATTATTAACTGCAATATATGTCTATATAATAAACTGATATAATATAAGCTATACAGGCTACTACAATATCCAGAGACACTAATAAGGCTATAGTAATAAATCATAATAGATTTTATCATCAAGTTACCAGTTTCACAAGGAAACAACATAATCATGATAGCCACAGACAAGCTAATAAAATACATCTATCTTATACCAATAACAGAACACATTAATGCAGCTAATATAGCATACCTATTCCTTAAATATATTATTTTGCACCATAGAGTGCTAGAACATATTATTTTAGACAGAGACAAGCTATTTACATCAAAATTTTAGAACATGCTTACAAACCTAATAGGGATTGATCACCACCTAACTACAATATACCATCCACAAGCAAATAGATAGACTGAACAAACAAACCAGACCATCAAACATTATCTAAGGCACTATGTAAACTACCAGCAAGATAATTAAAAGTCATATCTTCTACTTACCTAATTTGCATTCAATAATGTCATGCATTTAAGTATAGGAGAAATACTATTTTTTGTAAATTATGGCTATAACCTACAGCTAGTTGGTAAGCCTAGACTTATTAATACATTAGTAGAATAAGCATTAATTATATTACAGCATATTACTTAGTTGTATTACCAACTTTCAAATGACTTGGATTTTGTGAACTTTTACATGTTATGATACTATGATTTGTGGCATAAGGATGCACCACAATTAAAAGAAGGGGGAAAAGCATTCCTTATTACATAAAACATCAAAACAAAATGACTAAGTAAGAAATTGGATCACTAGAAATTAGGACCTTTCAAAATTAAATAACAAGTCAGACTAGTGAACTATAAACTTAAATTACTAGATAGCATAAATTGGATATATCTGATATTTCATATCTCATTGCTGAAACCAGTGCCTAAATACATCCAGATAGACAAAGACATTGAAATTAAAGAAGCAGACAATAAGTATAAAGTTGAAAAGATACTAGACATCAAGAAAGTTAGAGGAAAATCATATTACTTGATGAAATGGGAAGGATACCCTATATCAGAAAACATCTGAGAACCTATCAACTATTTAATGAACTGCTGATGCCAGCTTCAAGAATTCCACCAACAGTTTGGTTGAAATTAGACTAAAAAGAAGGAGACAGGCAGGACATCTCATCAAATACTGTAGAAAATAAAAGATTCTCTATAGAAGCCACTAATTGATAAGACTCATTCAGAACCTCACATTTATCATTTAGAATCTGCAATAATTCCACATCATGTTCTAACATCTTAAAACCATACTCCTTAAGGAATCACTCTTACTTATAAAGCTGCATATAGCAAGCCAACATCTCAGTTAGACAGGACTGCACCTCCATCAAACATTATTGTAGTTGCCCCAACTCCAGATTTAATAATTCTAATTCACAATCTGCATCAGCTAAACCCTGCAATACCTTTACCTTAGCCTCATATAACAGATCCCACTTACAATTAGTATGTATCTCTTGAATACACTGACAACCAGTATAAGTGCAACTTACACATTTAGAATAATGATGTGACTGATCCATGACACAATCAAAGCCCAGATGAGAACAATGCTGGCATAGGGAGGAAGTGGTAAAACTATTTGCAAGGATATAAGAAGATTGATTTTTATGAATATTTGATTTCTGTTTTAATATGCCTGATGAAGCTGTCAGTAAGGATAATATATTTGCAAAATGATCTTTTAATAGAACTTACCTCACTGAAATGACAGGTAGGGGGAAGACCTATTTATATTATTGGGGATGACAACCTGCAGGAAGAGGGAGTGATGTTATGGACCTAACATATAAAGAATGCAAAACTAATAAAATAGGGATTGAGCATACTATCACCTACAGGAAGTGATACCAGAAAAGTCATATAGTATCATATAACCAGAAATAGTAAACTCATGATCTACTATCAGTAGCTGGATGATCATTAAGGTATACTCTAAGCTTATTCTAAAACTGCAATAGAGTATACACATATTAGAAGAAAGGGGTATATAAGGATGCTCATTTCCACCTATGTATTTAGTTTTAGTTCTTTGTGTTTATTACAGTTATGTTACTTGAAGTATAATTTGAGACTTTATTCAACTCACTAGAACTTCTATAACAACTAGTTCTCACCCAACTAGTTGGCCTTACTCTTCTGATTGTACTGCTTTGAGTAAGAGAGGATTGTTGATCATAGGGATGCCAGGACAGCACATGATGCATATAACAAAACAGCTATACATAGTCAAGAGGGCTCAGAGATTGCAGGTGAGAGTCAACCAAATACCAAGTCTAACAGCATACAGGTCTTAGGAAGCCCAGGGCATAACATTGGCCTTACTCTTCTAACTGTACTGCTTCAAGCAGAGGGAGCCACAGGGATGTTAGGACAGCATATGGTGCATATGACAGGACAGCTATGCACAGCCCAGAGGGCTTAGAGATTGCAGGTCAGAGTCAACTGAATACCAAGTCTAACAGCATACAGGTCTTAGGAAGCCCAGGGTGTAACACAAGCTATTTGTCTCAAACCTAAGGGAATATACATCAAGTGCCCCTCCATTTCATCTTCAGACCATAGCCAGCTCTTTGCCAGTGAAGCACCATCAAAGAGCTGTTGAACCCCCAGCATACCACTAGGCCTGCCTCAGGACCTCCTCATAGAACTGGTTCCACTACATCAGCATGCCTACTACCCGATCCCATTCTCGCCATCCTAGTGAGCATCCGGACGGCCTTACAGATGTCTACATCAGAAATTAATGTCCGTAAACCCCCATCCCAAGACCTGTTTGTATGGCGTCCCTAAATGCCGTTCAGTGGACGGCTAAAACACCCATAGGGTTTCTCTAGGGATGAATCGATCCTGAATATTTTGAGTCTCAGACGCAGTGCTTCGCCATCAGAAAAACACATGAAATTCCACATTGAAAGAGGTCAGAAATAATCACTGCTGGTGCTTCAAACCCCAATTCTTTGGACAATGTTCAGAAATTTGTGTGGAGGCGCAGCAGGCAGGCAGGAAAAGACACACAGCAACTGTAGGAAAATTAGGCCGGCAACAGGCAGCAGGGATGGGGCCAGTGGGGAGTGGAGGGGAAACGAGTTACTAGGGAACATAGAGAGAGAAAAAAAAAAGCACAGACACTAGCAACTGTAGGAAAATTAGACTGCAGACTGGCTGAGGGGGCAGAGGTGGAAGGGGCAGGCGAAAATTGGCAGGGGAGGGAAAGCCAATTACCAGTTAACTAGCTTAACGTTTGCCCGCGGCCACTGTAAACGGAGATCATCCCATCCCTCCTCTGCACTTACCATGATCCATCCTCCATCTGTGCGTTTTCCTTTGGCCCTTCTATCTTCCCCACCACCGGTAATCATTTCTTCTAGTCTTGATTCCCACTGTGGCCGGATCGCTCGCTGCGAAAATTGAATTGGCCAGCTGGCATAGACGAAGAGATGCCGCAGACCTGAAAGACAAGAGAATGGTGAGATGATTCGTTGATAGGTCTCCCACATTGCCATCTCCAGCTCCTGCGAGGGCGTTCCATGATCATAGATCCCGCGTTCAGCCGTCATGTCAACTGTCAGCCAAAGCGGCCCCGCACGCCTACTCTCCGCGAGATGTTCAAGGTTTGAGATATATCGTGAGTATGCATTGCTGCCCACCTGCAGATAGTCCGGGCCGAACACTGGAAGGATCCATCGGATGCGTTGAAGATATCCGAGTCCCTCCTCCGGCATTCGTTCCAGAAAAAGCGCTAGCTCAGACTGTCCAAACACCCACAAGTCACAACCACGTCGTGACAAGTCAGAACGACTGTGGGGCATAATGTGGAATTGATTTTGCGCAAAGAAGACACGAATTGCGAGAGCCCGCATATCTCGCGATACCTGAAAGAGGCTTAACGGTATCTGTGGGCAACTACACATTGATGAATATGCCGCATGCCGTGTTGAACAGAAACATGCCTCCAGTGATGGTGAGCATTGTCGGCAGCACTCTCGTTGACAAGAGTAACCCGCAACGGGGTCCCAGCACACGTCCCATTCGGATACAAGTCCTGAAAGCTCGAGAATTCGCTCCTGAAGCTCTCCGGGGAGGTCCTGGTATCGGCAAAATGATCCTGTCGCCGTTGCAGGGGCGAGCTCTATGACTACCTTCTGGGAAAGCGATCTTAGAACGCGATCTGGGTCTTGACCCAGTCGGATTGCCAGCTGCTCAAACTGGAGCTGCTTAAGGGGAGCGACAATTGCCTCCGCCATTTTTTCGTCAGTAACATCACAGATAATTGAGAGACTGAGATTCTGTGTCAAAGCATGCTCTGTGAGATGGCGACACATGCGGTGCCAGAGCCGCAGGATTGATCGATCAATGAAATCTCCATTGCCCCCCAATGGAACATCGGAGCCCTCATTGCAAGCGTGGTAGTCCCTTGTCTGGATGTGTTCATCACGCAGCTGTCGGCGACGCTGACGACCTAGGCAAGGACAAGCATTGAGACGAATGGTAAGCTTCGATATCAGTGCCAGAGTCGTAGGGTTGAGATGTAGTAAAGGTAGAAGCCCAAGCGCATCGCTTCTGGATACCCGGAAATGGTTTTCTGAATAGAGAATTGCCCGACATTCATAATAGATTGCCCGGCACACATATAGGAGACGATATGGGATTGGTGCGCACGCACAATTAAGACCATCTTGATATGGGCTCTCTCTGGTACCATGGAATCTCTTGGCCTGGTAGTTGCAAACGTCGGTGAGATCATCAAGACTCAGGATGTAGGGATCGTTGGCCACTTGACCCTTATTAACTCCTTCTACATTGAGATCAATAGGGCAGAACCGAAGAAGTCCCGCATAGACATAGATATGGTGTCGAATAGGATAGGGCATGTCAAGGAATGATACTTGCACTGCTGGCAGGTCATGGCTGAGATACTTGTTAAGTGTTGTTTGTTTCATGGTAGATTTAGGATGTGTTTGGATGCACACAATGATCAACCACAGGACTTTCATGGAAGCAGATTTTGCCATGCACAAACAGACTCATTTAAGAAAGTAATTATGTAAGACAGCTAGAGAATTTTATTTGTCAGTGAACACAACATTCATTTCTTGGGGTTGGTTCCTAGTAGAGTTGCATTCAGGGCAGGTTGGTGCGGGTTTTGCTGTCTGCTGCGGGTTCGGGTTGCCTGTTTAAAAATCCCCACCAAACCCTAACCCATTGTGGGTTTTGCAGGTTAACCCGAAATGCCCCCAAAATAGGGTTTACTGCCCATTTAGGTAATAATATATGTAGATCATTACCCAAACTGGAATGATAGGGCTATTATTAAGAATATTCTAACCAGATTAGGAAGTTATGACGACAATTGGGGCACTGTGGGTTAACCCAAACCCACTGCGCGTGGAAGAAAAAAAACCTGCACTGCTGCAGGTTTTCGGAATAGCAACCCAAACCTGCCCTGCTGCAGTTTCAGCACAGGTTCAGTGAGGGTTCTGCAGGTTGCCGTGACACTCTAGTTCCTAGGTTGGCAATTCCAACCTCCAAAGAGCCATGTAGACATTTGTTACAAACCTAACAGGATGAGGGACAACATCAGCCTACAGAAAGACTATGCTAATGCAAGCTGCACAATACAAAGGAGACAAACAGGTCACATGACCCAGAAGGCTTGGCATTAGTATAGGCTTGGCATTAGTAGGAACATACCAACAGTAGGAGCATACCAATAGTAGGACATACTTGGATAGAGATCATATGTCACACCCTGGGCTTCCTATGACCTGTATGCTGTTAGACTTGGTATTTGGTTGACTCTCACTGGCAATCCCTGAGCCCTACATAACTCAGGAGACTGGTCCTGCGGCGCCGCCCCGCTCCATCCCCCCCCC
>NIXA01000108.1:0-16834 GCA_002242795.1 Byssochlamys sp. BYSS01
GAAGAGGGGGACGAAGAGAGGGACGAAGAGAGGGACGAAGAGGGGGACGAAGAGGGGGACGAAGAGAGGGATGAAGAGAGGGACGAAGAGAGGGACGAAGAGAGGGACGAAGAGGCGGACGAAGAGGGGGACGAAGAGGGGGACGAAGAGAGGGACGAAGAGAGGGACGAAGAGGGGGACGAAGAGGCGGACGAAGAGGCGAACTCGGCCCAGGTAGAGAGCTTAGTCAGAATTTCTCTCTGTGGCGAGGCTTCTCGGACCTGCGCCGAGCTGATACCCGAGGGCAAGATGAACAGCAAAACATAAGGCAAACACTGGGAAACTGCCGTTGTTCTACTAGTAGAGAAATGATGGAGCAGAAAGAAACAGTATGAGATACATTTGCTGCACATTCCCAATAGGTTTCAGGCCTTGAAAATCAACAACATCGTCGAGCCAGCAGTTGGGTCAGGAAAGAGTTCAGGGTATATTGCTTCCTTCAAACAACTCATCAATGGACGTTTTCTGATGATGGCCCCTTGCCTTGGCAGCACCAATGTGCTTCCTCCATAACTGTGCATAAGTGCCGTCCTGCTCTACAAGCTCATTGTGTGTGCCTTCTTCAGCAACCTTGCCAAGGCCATCTTCTCCCTTTTTTAAGACAATGATCTTGTCGGCATGCTTAACTGATGACAGGCGGTGTCTAAAGAATCCTCTAAAATAAGCTTGTTGTTCTCATTGTGCTTGGGAAGAATTTCTAGCTGCTTGGCTGGACTCACGCAATAATAACCACTGTTCTACCAGTAGAAAGAGTGTTAATGCTCTCCTTAATATAAGCTTCAGTGTCCGCATCTAGGGCGCTTGTGGCCTCGTCAAACATCAGGATGCGTGCCCTATGAAGAAACACACGTGCCAGTACAAGGCGCTGCTTCTCTCCACCGGAAAAGATCCTATCAAAGTTAGGTAATGACAAAGCTGACATGACTATGAGAAGGAGAACATACACTCCTCCCTCACCAACCACCGTATCATACTGCTCTGGCAGGCTCATGATGTGGGCATGAATTCCAGCACTTTTGGCTGCATCATGTACTTCTGAGTCTGCAGCATCAGGCCGACCGTACCGGATGTTGTACATGATAGTATTGTCAAATAGATGCGGGCTCTGTGCCATGACGGCAATGTGTTTGGACAGCCTATGACAAGTTTATGAATGTGATCTGCCCACTCCATGGTACCAGCAACTTACTCGCCACTTTTCAGGTCCCTAATATCCTGGCCGTCAATCATGATGGTGCCCTCTGTAGGGTCGTAGAGCCGTGTAATAAATGCTAGCAGGGTCGATTTCCCTACACCAGACGGCCCAACCAAGGCTGTAGTTTTGCCCGGCTCAAACACAAGATTGAGCCCCCTAAAGATCTCAGAACCGGTGCAAGGGTACCTGATTGTGACACCTTGGAACTCAATGCAGCATCCACTCAGATGTAAGTCCTTAGTGCCATATTCCATAGTACTCTTGATCTCTAGGATTCGTCGAAGCCTGTCAGCATTATAGAGGGGACGGAAGATGCGATCAGGGACCTTTGTAAAGAATACCAGTGGACCCTGTGTGAGGCCCCAGTAGCCACTGAACGCTACCACAGATCCAACAGCATTGCCAGTGTGAAGGCCATGGGAGATGACAAGAGCTGTAGCAGCCAAGTGACAAAAAATGAGTGTTATGTTGGAGGCCAGGTCAAACCCAAGATTCATGAGTTCGCGTTTCGACCTCAGCACCCTCTGTTTGTGGAGGTTCATAGCATAGGCCTTTATTTCGCAATCAGCCTGGTTGTAAAAGTACACAGTCCGCCAGCCATGGAGCCCATCTCGGCGCTGCCGTTCTGTGTCCTGGTAAGCCATCATCTCAGCATCGTAAAGAGGCATCAACGTCCGGTGTGAGCGGAGAATCAGCAGTGTATTGATGGCAATGATGGACCCCTGCACCAGCGCAACATGCGGCCCATACAGCAAGAATATGGTAACAATCGCGCCCATAAATGTGATGATTTCTGGCACTAATTCCAGCAGAAGATAGTCAAGCACATTGCAGAGAGTTGTGCCCAAGTCTGCAGCAATGATCACATCAGTCATAGTGACCACATCATGAAAAGCTGCTTCATGGTGCATTAGGTGTGTGTGTATGTTTATTTTCGCCTGCTCCTCCCTGGAAAGCTTGAACCTCTGCCATAGAAGTTTCTCTAGGCCTTGAAGCCCAGCGCCTGAGTCCGCGAACTTCACAGCCATCCGCAATGCAAGGGGCTTCCAAACAGGGCTGAGTTCTCTGTCTGTGTATGCCTGCATGATACTCTCCACAAAGGCGCCCTCCACATACGGCGTATATAGAGTGAGCAGCATTTCGCCGAGCAGAATCAAGAGACAGGCAAAGAAAGATAGTTTTTTCCACGGCAGATTGTTCGGCCAAAACCAAGGTAAGAAGATGTGGAACCTCTTTACCCACAGCCAGTGCCCCCCAGCCGCACAAATAGTTTCGTGGATGTTCTGCTTCAATTCCAGCCTCTTACGGCCCCTGCCGTTGCTGAGGTTGCTTTGCGTGGCGGTGTTGTTGTCCTCAACGCTGTCACTGAGCTGGATGTGTCCTCCCTGATCAGGCCAGACGAACATGACAAACAAAGCAAGCCCCAGGCAGCATCGCAGACTTGTAGCCACAGCACCACAGACTAAGTTGAATTTGGAGCGGGGCATAATGGCGAGCTTGACAATATCGAGCATGTCGAACACAGCCATGATAGTCCAGGTCCCCAGATGCGCATGCCAGGCCAGCTGCCTCTCCTCTGTTGTGCTTGGGCAAAGATGGTCAATCTGCAGCAGAAGTGCAAGGATGTACAGGAGAGTCGCTGCTAGGGGCTGGATGTCAGGCAGCCCGCTGGCCTGGACAATGGCAACAACTGCCTCACCTCCAGACACAAGAAGTATGGCGACCAGGAGCCAGATGAAGGGTATCACATTGCGCTTGCGCGTCTTAACCTGCTTTACCTGAACTCCAAGGAAATAGAGACACATAGCGGCGGCGAGAACAATCTGGGAGATCTCGAGGGCAGTGTGGACCCCCATGGCGGTTTGCACTCCTGAATGCAAAAGACTAAGAAGAAGAGGAGAAATGAAAGGGATTGAATCCTGTATCGAAGTTGGCTGGGGTATCCAGGTTATTTGTTGAGCTCTGCCAGCTCTTCTGACAGCGAGCTCTATGGCCTGTGCAAGACATCATTTTTCAGCTGGCGCGATCTGCAGTGTCTAGACCATGAATTGCAAGGGAATTGAGGGATTGCCTTGCATGTGTAGGCGAAACCTGGATGGAATGCCCGCTTAGAATCGGGAGATTTTATATCTTGGGCATATACCCGGTGCGCAGTTTTTGCACTGTTTTCTCGGAAGCCTTGCTGCCAACTGTTATGATAAATATTTATTGTGCGTCGAAAAGATAAAGACTAATTATCCTGGGAAACGTAATCTGTTTCACTGCCTGCACATACACCCGTCGTAGGAATGAAAAGGGCCAATTTGTGGCAATCAGTCAATATCCTCCAGGGTTACTGGCTGAATTCATTTCTCCAAGCTGATAAATTTCTCTGTACATTGAACTTCTTATTGCAGTTTATATGAGTGCAGGCGAATGGTGTCTCCCTAGCATGATAATTAATTTGAAAAGCACAATAGCAGTACAATACTATCCCAGATAACAGTTCAAAGAGTCAATCTGATCAGGGACTTTCCAACTCATTATTTTTTCCCCATAACTTCACAGCACCTTGAATCTTCTTCTGTGCAAATCAAGCACTATGCACACTTTCAGGCATGTTTTTAAGCGTATCATGCAGTTGAGAAAATGCTGCACAATGCATTCTGTATACCTCCAATATGAACATCGCATCAGGCTCGAATTCTGCAACCTGGACTTCAAGCTGAAGTACTCTGTTTTGAAGATCTTGTACAGAGTTTGTAGGAGAGTTGCCTTCATTTAGTATATATGCCAATTCCATGCGGCCAGGTGTCTTAGTATCGCATCGTTCAACAATATTGTTTAGTGTATTTCTGGCGAGGTTCCACATATCAGCTGCTCTTAATATTTCCTTTGCATGGATTAAAATATAATCGGGTGTCAGCTTCTCGATAGGTTCAAGGTCCGTGATATTCGAAAACAAAGGTCCATGTCGTTCAACAACGTCATCTATTGTTTTATTGGCGAGGTACCACCTAACAGCTGCCTGTAATATTTCCTTTGCAACTGCAATCCGTCTTTCAAGCTCAAAAAGTCTGTTCCGAAGGTATTGTGTAGAATCTGCAGAGGAAGTGTTGTCTGGCTCAAGCATAGGCGCGTCGAAAAATGCAGTCATAGTCGAGCTTGGGACATGCCCTTGGTTGGGTAACTCTCGAGTTGGCTCCTTGCTGGCTGGAATATTCACCTATCCAAAAATTAGTATAAAATAAGATAGATATATAGTTCAAGGTAGTTTACAGGCAGGTTGGTTCTGAGTGAAGTAGCATCACATGGTCTGGATTCTGAGGCGGTTTCGTCTGATGAACGTTGCGGAGGATTCGGTGAATAAGAGGTCAACATATCGGAGATGCTGGATGATGGAAAAATCAATAGTGGTGGTCACTTGGGAACCATCGGCATGTCCTGTCCTTATAACAATGGCTGTTTTAGAGTGCACTAACTCCTGACGTTGCATCGCATGGTACCCAGCCTGGGCAAAGGAACTGATGTCCTTGGCCACGCGTATATGCAGACTGGGATTTTCAGCTTACGCCTGACCTCGGATCCGAGAGTTTCTTTATTTGCTGAGTCTAAACATTCAATCTAGTATAGGCTTCAATATCTCTTTTCAAGGGAAGAGAGCTTTCCGTCAGCAGTGACCTCAAAATGTTGTACATTGCGGCCATTCACTTTCATAGTAAGGCGACGCTCTGCAGTGCCAACAATAACTCCACAATCCCTGATCTTCAGTAGCCCAGATGGTAGGTTGTAGAACATATGGAATATGTCTGTCCAATTTCCTCCCTCCTCGATGTAAATTGACTCAAATGTGATATCACTCAGACTGTTCTGAATAACACGCTCTAGGTCGTTGGCTTGGCATATGAGGTTGACGAGCTTCAGCGTGTGAAGCTTGTGGGAAACAAGAACGTTGCTGAGCACTTCAAATCCTGATTCAGATGGGTCCCGTTCCCAGTGCAACTCCAGTTCCTTAAGTGAAGGACACAACCCCAGAATCTTCGCAATCGCTTCATTACCTGGCTCGTTGCCATCTATTGTAAGCCTCAACTGTGAGAGCTGACTGAATGGAGACAGCTGAGGTATGTCTTGAGATTTGAGAGCCATGGCATTCTGTGGAGTGTTGACTATAAGGGTCCTCAATGGATGCCTTGCTGCATTGACAGCAACCAGGACTGCAATAAACATGTGCATAGCAGAAACATAACCATTGGCCGATTCTTGGTCTGTCTCGCGGACCAGATGTAGTCCGCCCATCTCTTTTAGAGAAGCAGATTGGTTGGAGTGATCACGTACTATCACTGTGTCACACTGGGTTGCAAAGCCCAAAATTCGTGTAAGTGTAGCTGTAAATGCCAGCTTATCATGAGACTTTGGGAAGCTGTCGGTGCTGATGGAGACAGAGTGCACCAATTCCCCCCAGACCGGATCTTGCAGAACATGGAGCAAAGGCTCAATTGTATTAGCGCTTTGACCAAGATCACTGTAACACTCATTGTGCTCAATTCCATCTATAAGATGCGGGAGAAAACCGTCCCTGACGGAATCTGCGCTATTGATTAACACCTGCATCCTCTCCTAATCATTTATGTCAGCAGTGAAATACTGTGACCATTGCAAAATACAGACTGTGTTAAAACAGAACGATGCAGTGATCTCACCTTGGAAACTTGATCCGGGAGATTTATCTTTGCTGAACAGAGCCCGGGAGAATAGGGCTTTTTATAGCAAAATGGGTCTGCACATCTGATGCCTCTCTTTGGGCTGTTCTTCTAGGTATGTCCTGCTTCCCTACTTCCAAAAAAAAGGAGCTAAAACGATAAAAAATGAATAAAAAGGATGGCCTTCCATCATGTGGTCACACAGGCATTTGTTTTCTGGGTCAAAAGTCATATGTAAATTACTGCCCTAAAATTCTGGCCATGATGCTTTCACACTGTGCCCCTCTTGTAAGGGTCTGTGTCAGAAAGCAGGCCACATATATGCAAATTGTGCTGTATTACCTAATTGCTGACTTCTGTTCCTCCCTCTTCGTCACCATCTTTGTTACCCTATTCATTACCCTTCGATCCTTCCGGCACCTGGATGTGGATTCTCCACAGCAACATAGCTGAACGCTGAGACATTGGGGGGAAAGAGTTCTTCTTGACGACCTTCCACTGAAATCGATTTGTCTGGAGCTAGGGTTCACACCACATATTCGTAGCAAGTCAGGACTCAGTAATAGTATCTCTTCGAAACAACTGGTTGGAGGAAACGACAGAAGTTTTCAGCAGAATCCAAAAACCCCCTCGTATCGAGGCCCGATCATGTTTCCGAATGTATGCACCCTTTTTGAGCTCCCTCTTCCCCAGTAAGGCACTCCCTTGAATGAGCCACATTTCGTACTTGGTAAACAACGGCATCTCGAGGCACTCAGAAGATATACCACCTTCAAACCGGAATACATACTGCTATGAATAAGAAATTGTAACCTTGCAATAGGTCTCTGGAACACGAACCTCAGCCAGCAGTGGATGTTCTGCACGTGGATGATTTAAAGCAACAGCGCATTTACCTTGGCATTTGGCCATGGCTGCCTCAAAATCATTGGGAACCAGAGTAAGAGAAAGGGATGACTTGGAGCCTATATTCTGACCGTCTATAATATCGGTGGCCGCCGTCCAACTTTTATCATCACTCCAGCCTGGCTGGAGCTGTTCCGTCAACGCCCATTGAATACGGAAGACGCTTATTGGATTAGCCTGAAGTCCAGTCTGATGAGGGGCAACTTACAAGAGCCCATGCTGATGAGGGAAAATAATGACACGTCCAATGGCGCGATGGTTTATAATTTCCTCAATAACAAGTCTTTCTTCCAATATTGAATGAAATGGAAATTGAAATTGAAACGGAGACGAGTCAGGGACAAGAATATTTTCCTGAATCTTCACATATGAAGTTCCGGGTTCACTGTAAAATTAGAATACTGTGGAAATGACGGGCAAGATGCGCTTACATCGACTGTCCTTGACGACTTTGCCACTGAATGAACATTGAATAATTCGGGGCTGCCCAACCACCAAAAAATTCCGGATTCACATAGTAAAGCTGTGGGTTTTTCATGTCTGTGTGCTATTGGGTAGGGTGCCAATCTGGGGGAAATGTGTATGACACCTCAAGTCCAACTATCAGGTTGCCTGTGAAGAGAGGAATGAAGTGGATTTATATATAATAGAACAGTTATATGCAGAACATAGTTGAAAATAAGTCAATAAGTTTCAATAACCAAGTACTGCTTTTCTCCATTTCTTTGAGTATCCGCAAACCTTCATCATGCTGCCGCATTACCTCTTTTGCCTCTGAATTGTGCTGAAGCTCATGCTCCCGTAAATAGACTGGTCGCAGGAGGCCTTCCATATCAACTGCCACAAACTGGTGAACCACTGGGTCCTCTGATATTTGGCTCGACATATACCTCACCCAATAGTGAACATCATTCGGCGACAAAATATCACATTCTGTCCATGACGGAATCGTGTCTTCTAAGAGGAAGCCATATAGTTCCTTGTCGGATAGCTCTCTGCGCTCATGATTACTTGTGGTGAATAAATTGATTGAGGAGCCAAATTTAGAACCACTGGTCACTGTCACATAGCGATATCGACTCCCGACATACTTTAGCTGAGGCAGCCAATATTGTTGTGGCTGAGGATGTTCGGAAACGGCAAAGGAATACTCCACGTGTACTTCAAGGGGGGCGATTCCAGGCTGCTCTTGAGAGGAAGTTGGCATGACAAACTAGAGTCTGTTAACAAGCAGCTATTTCCCGAAGGCAGGGTACCCACTGGCTCTGGACAGACCAAAGTTGGTGTCTGTAGGTGAGTCCGCAGAGATATGCATGTCAACAGAACAAGGCTGAGGAGGAAACTGAGCGGTGAGGCACTTTATATGCAGACAAGGCTACTAAGCAAGCATACTTGGAAGCATGAGACAAATGCAACACGATCCTTGCAGAATTCCAAACACCAATTGGCAGCCCAGCTGCTTTGTATAGGCTGATTGATGTGATGAGTACTATGGTGGCTTACCTATAATGAGGTCCGAGGACTGTGGCTGACTCTAGCCTATATGGTACAAGGGTGATGAGTTAATTGCCAGAGAATTAGAGTCCCTGTCCTCAATGTTCATACCCATTGTAGTCTCCGGATCTCGAATGTAGCTGCAGCAATGAATCCTTTGTGCCCATGTCTGTTGGTATATAAGGGTGGCTTCCTGAACAGACATTACAATTGAATTTGACAAAGATATTCATATTGTCTTCAGTCGCCTATGATCTATTTGCTATCCTCGCCTTTGGCTCCTATTCGTACCGCGGCCGATATTGATTGAAACTGCGCTAAACAACCAGCGGAACGAACTGTCGCACGCAAGGCTGAAATAAAATGAAAAAGAAACAGAAGGCAATAAATGCACAAATTCCTCTAGAAATGTGAGATCCCATGTACCAGGACTTTACCTTCGCTGATAACCTGCCTAGGGTCGACACCACCTCTGCTTCAAGTGAAGCCCAGCACAGACGAGATAGGAATGCGCAGGCTTCCAGAAACTTCCGCGAGTGAGAGAGGAGAAGGGCTCGACTAGAACAGCCAAAGGAGGACCTTCTTCACCTCCTTGAGAAGCAGACAGTTAGTTACCTTAGGTGGGGCGGCAACTTTGGCCAGAAGCTTGGACCAAGGAGAGTTGATTTCATGGAGAAGAGCAAGGAAGAGATATGCAATGAGATTGAATATGTGGAGTCCCATCTCGAAACCAAATTCCGTGAACTACTACTGTCTAAGGGACAAGCTCCCAGTAACCATGGACTGGATGCACTTGAACGACAGCTGTTGTGTTGGAAATCGTTGGAAGGGAGGATAGAACGTACTAGTGACCTTCAAGGGAATTCTGTCTGAAAGGCAGTCATATCCCAAGAACTTCTGAAGAGAGTATTGGACTGTGTGTGCAAATCAATACAGAATAAATCTACTATCATGTAAAAACAGGGACGAAAAAATATGTGAAATATCTTAGTCAAGGACCGACGCAAAGGGAAGAAAAGCTACCATTCAGCCTAGTTGTTAATTCCAGAGGCAAATTGCAAATTGTCGATTTCATGCAGAGATGCCTGGAAACCTAGATGGATATGTTGTTTATGCTTGAGCCAGTCTCAGTGCACTTCATGATTTCCGTCCGATTGTAGTTGATCCGAGCACAGAAAACTTAATATAGTCAGGAGATGGACGACAAAGAGGATGATGATGAGGACAACGAAATTGAGCCATAATTCATGCCGTCTAGCACAATGAAGCCACATAAAAAGATAGAGACAGAGTCCCAACATTATCCAGATTCTGCTGGTTGGGCGGCCATGCTACTCCCTATGATGGCTGTACGTTCCTGTTTCTCGGCGACACGTTTGACAACAACTTTGTCTTTCAGCATTTTCCAGATGTAGATTTGGTCGTTCTGGAACGACTCGCGAATGAACAGGTCCTTAAAAATCTGCTGCAGGTAGGCGTAATTTGGTCTCTCCATGAAACGCAAGGAGCGGGTGTAGTTCAAATAAGTTGCAAATTCTTCAGGGAGTCCAGAGCAGAGAACCTCAGCTGGGGTTGTCTCCTTCTTCTCCATGATCCGGTCATACTTCTGCTTGTTAGTGGCAGCCTTTAGTTTCTGCCATGGAAGCGAGCCGCGGCAGAAGTAGATCAAGACGTAGCCCAATGCCTCCATATCGTCACGAGGAGACTGCTGAATACCTTTGTGTGTATTGATGCTGGAGTAGCGAGCAGTACCTACAAGGTTTTGGTTCTCCCGGTACGGAATGTGGATGTGAGTTTTGGGATTGAAGTATTGCTTTGCAAGACCAAAATCAACAACATAAACCTGGTTTCCAAGCCTGCCATTACCCATCATGATGTTGTCTGGTTTAATATCTCGGTGAATGAAGGACTTATCATGGATCCACTTGAGTCGCGAGATGAGCTGGTCAGCCAGCTGAAGTACAGTCTTCAGTGAGAAGTTCCGGTTGCAATAGTTGAATAGATCCTCTAGGCTGACACCGAGACGGTCCATGATCATGAAGTTGCAGTCATGTTCAACGCCATACTGGTGAACGAAAGGGATCCCAATACCACCAGCAAGATGCTTATAGACATGATACTCATGTTCAAGCTGGGGATGCTTTGCTTTGGTGTTCTCAAGTTTCATGGCAACTTCCTCACCAGTGATGATATTTTGTCCTGCCTTTTGCATCAGAATTGTAATAGGATACAGTGTCAATCTGACTTACCGGTATAGATGTCACCGAAACTGCCACCTCCAATCTTACGACCAATGCGGTACTTCGAACCGAAACAGAGATCCTGTCAAGTCAGACAATATAATAAGAAGGACTGATAGACTGTCTCACCAAAGTAGGCATGGGGCTTGTAGAAGGGCTTCAACGATAGAGATTTCCTGCGAGTGGAAGAGAGGAAGTGAGGTTGGGAGGTCTTCAAAGGAGTGCTGATAAGTCAGTATAAGTACTTCTAAGAGGGCTTCCAGATACCTGATTGTGTACCAGGCTGAAGAGTGAGGCACCTTATATCTTGGTATGCCCAACCTTCACATGTGGCAGACGGTTTAAGGATGGAGCTCATTTTGGAAGGCCCCTTATGATGCCACAATCCTGTGTCACTTCCCGCACCTGACACCCAAGCACACAGTCAGCCTGCTTATCCAGCTTCTTGTAGCTCTATGATACGCTCTGAACAGTCTATTTGCATGAAAGATCTGTGGTGGAGGGGATGATGAAAATCACATTCTAGCTTAAATGCAGACTCCAATTTCATACATAGCAGCGTAGTGCCTCACGGACCTTGTACCAATTCCCAGCAACCTGGAAAGAGATCTGAGGCTTAGGGCTTTCCATTTCAACCTCAACAACATCGAAGTCATTTCGTCGGCATTCCGGGCAGTCAACAGTCCCTGTTCCGGTCGGTGATCTGGTGCTTGATCTGATCCAAGAAGATTCAAACCAAGTTTGTATACAATCATAGCAAAAACTGGAGTGACCGCATGGCAGCGTTACATCAACACATTTGATGACACACCCTCGACATTTTGCCCTTGGGTCGTGACTGTCATTCCCACCACACATACAGATCAAACTCGCTTGCGTGTCATTGTCATTGTGGCTGGAAATCAAATTTATTTCATTGTTGTTGTCGTCGCTATCCACATAAATCGGACATTCTGACTCTGTCAGCATTGAAATGCATCATACTGTAAACTTGCATTTACCTCTGGTTCCTTCTTCCCTTGTGGGCGAGTCTTCGGCTCCTTGTATTGTTGGTACATTGCCTGAGTGACTGGAATGTGTTTGACTTGATTCATTGTTGTCACGTCGCTCTTCATACCCTGTGTGACCCATGTCAGACTGCGTATCTCAAAGAATGAAAGGAAGGGGGCCTCACACCGTGCATCCTCGCATAAGTGTTCCCAAGTAAGTGTCACAATGATTTCTGGCCACGTTTTCCCAGTTGCCCATTCAACAATCACATAACACATGCAGGCATACTCCTTGCGAACAGTATTAATAGGGCACGAAAGAGCGACTAGTGTAAACAGGTATGGATTCTCAGATCTGAGTCTATTCCCCAATTGTCGTGCCCGGCGCCAGGCATTTCTCTGTCCTCCCGACTTGCAACGTGGCGTAAAACTCGGGTCTGTTGCATTGAGCCATGTATGAAGCTGCTTAAGAGAACGATCTCCTATGCCAGATGCATGCAGTCTTGAGTATGTCTTTTCAATGCGATGCAACATGGTGCTGGGACTAGGCGTTAACCGAGTGGGAAAGACGGAAGGAGGTGTAAGGAGCAGAGTCTGACTGCAATCCGAGGCCTGGGCCTGATATGTTCCGGCCGTGCTGCTGGCCCAGAATCCTGTGTGGGGTGATGCCACAATTTGGCTGAACCTCAATAAATCATGGAAAATTAGTTTAATGTTACACACTGGGCTTCCTCATACCCATAACTGATTAGACTTGGGATTCATTTGACTCATACCTGGCTGTAATGATGTCCTGGGGACTGGGTTCTTGTCGTATCATAGGCCATTATGAAATTAAGAGAGAAAGGATGAGGGGAAGAATCAATAATATTGTCAGCTGTAGACTAATTAAGCTATACATGTGTGGTCTTTTTATCTCGGGATTTCCCCTATGAGGCTATTCACAGGAGATTCAGGCGCTTGTGTTATCTGCTCTGGCATAGGATCCGAAGACTGAATACCTGTTGGAAGATTAATGAGATAAATGAGCGTTCGGGTTTTAGGCACATAACCTCCCCTAAAGCCAAGCCCGTCAATGCCAAGCACTATGGTCACATGACCAATCCACAACCCTGTAGGCTGATATTGTGGGTAAGCTTGGGCGGTATGCGATTCAGGCCCCATAATTTTTCTCAATGAAATGGGGAAAAAGAAATAACTAGAGAAAAACAAAGATAGTAGCTGACAGTGAGGCTCTTTCACATGATATGAGCAGGGAGTCGCCTTGACAACCTAGAGTTCTTCTCTATCTGTTCTTGAAGCCAATTCTCTGCACCACTCCAGACCGGCCGTGCATTTTCATATTCCTTCACCCTGAGTTCAGCCGCAGCACAGCTCCCACGAACATCTGCGAGGCGATCTCTCTCCTCCACATTATATTCACGTTTAAACCTGGGAAGTTCATTGAGAGAAACTGCAGCATCATATCGACCGTACGGCAAATGGACCACAACAGGGACGGCATGGATGGGAAATTGGCGTTCAGTTAGGTTCATATCTAAGTCGTCTTCGCCGTATTGCACATGAACCAACTCAAGGGGGCCCTCAATGGGATGCTGATAACATTAGACATGGAGCAATTCATAATCTTGCAGTACTTACATAAAGCTTGGGGCCATCATCACTGGAACGGGACTCTAAGGCAGAGGAAACTTTGGGAGCCTTGGGATGTTAGTCTTGTGTAGGACTTCGATATTGATGGGACACACCATTAAAGCGTTGAGTTTTATGAAAATATGGAGCTGGTCAGTTATCGTGTAAGTTGAAGGAAGAAACCTGAGACTCAGGAGCAGGAAAATGGAGCGTTCTTATAGAATCCTCCTGCAGTATTTAACCATTAGTCTAAATCTGGAAGCACAATATGCTACATAATGGTACAAAACACTAAGTTAGTACTCACAATTGCTGTCTTCAGGAACAAACAGTCAAATAAGATCATTCTAAAGAACCATGTGTTACGCCCTGGGCTTCCTATGACCTGTACACTGTTAGACTTGGTATCCGGTTGACTCTGACCTGCAATCTCTAAGCCCTCTTGGCTATGCACGGCTGTCCTGTCGTATGCACCACGCGCTGTCCTGGCGTCCCTGTGGTCTCTCACTCGAAGCGGTACGGTCGGAAGAGCAAGGCCAACTAGTTGGGTTAGAACTAGTTGTTATAGAAGTTCTGACGAATCGAATATAGTCCCAAGTTATACTTCAAGTAACTTATGATTAAGGAGCACGAAGAACTAAAACTAAATACATGGGTGGAAATGAGCGTCCTTATATATCCCGTCCTGATGTTAGGTATAACCCCCTGTGGAGTATAACCCTGTATACCAATGCCAAACCTTCTACCAATGCCAAGCCTTATGAGTCACGTGACCTGTTTGTCCCTTTTGTATCGTGCGGCTTGCATTAGCGTAGTCCTTCCGTAGGCTGACGTTGTTCCTTGTCTGTTAGGTTCTCCAAATTATACACCATTTTCAAGCAGTATAGGAATGCCAAGAAACAGGAGGAGTCCAAAATTTGCAGATGTGTTTCCAGAAACCAAAGGCAGTAAAGTAGTCAAGGCCCAAGCCAGTCAACAGATGTCGTTGAAGTCATCTCTAACCCAGTCCGCACCTACTCTAACCTCACAATCATCACCAGGTGATATGTTGTTGGCAACATTCAAATTTTTCTCTGCTCCCGCTGCAGTTTTCTCGAGATCTCTGGCCCTTTCAGTAAGTGAAAAGCGCTCCCCATCTAGCTTCCACCAGCATTTATGCTTCCATAGGCAGTCAGCACATATCCCATAGGCAAATACTTGTAAGTGACATACCGTTGCTATCTCTACTCCAAGCTCCAAGCACCTCTCTGCTCGTACTTGGCCACATTTGGCAGGGTCCACAGCAGTCATCGGCTCTGTAAGGTTGTCATTGTCATCTCCTCTCCAAGATCGACCGCGGGCTAGAACTTCCTCTTCCAACAGTCCCTGCTGCCTTTTTTTAGCTGATACGAAGTTAGATAACAAATTCAGAACATCAACTATTCCCCCAAATGGCATGGATTTTTCAACATAGTCCAGCAAATTTGAATCCCTAGAAAGGACCATTTCATTGAAACAAAGCAGAGCAAGATAGATTCCTGGGAGGTAATCCTGCATGATTTGTTCCTCTGCTGCTTCCTTTGCTCGACGAAGAGTCCTATCCAGGTCACAAAACATAACATGACAAAGAAGAGGAAGTCGCTCGCGTCGATGGCGGTGAAACTTGAGGAATGTATCTTCAGACGTAATGGCCTCGCAACTCTCATTGCCAAGAATGGTTCTTGCTGGATCCACTCCTGCTTTAACATACCAGTACAGCATTCCAAAGTTGCATACCATTGCTCTGGTGGTGTATGTCAAATCATAGCAACTGAGGAATTTTCGGGCTTGGCACTGGCACTTGACAATTGGGGTGTCGCTGAGGAGAAGTGCGTGTAAGTGGATAAATGATTCCTGGTATTTGCTGCTATTGTCATATCTGTCCTCCATGATCGTTCCAACGTCTTCAACTAGGGTCGTCCATGGCCAGAGTCTGAGGCTTGTTGCCGCTTTCACTGTGTGATAAAACCGATCGAATTTTGATGAAGCCAAGGCCGCCAAAGAGAGTTGGCTTTCATGATACCCAGGCTTTCTGTCCGCTAGCCTTTGGTACCAACCCCTTGCGGGAGCTTTATCTTCCTTGTAGCTTGTTATCCAGCCCAGCCACTCCAGGAATGTTTCATATTGCTCATCCGGAGCTTGCTCCAACAATAAAGCACCATCATAGTGCACCTTCCTAAACAGGTATGACTGGTAGTGGCGAGCATCAAGTATTACAAGAGCCTCTGAGACTGCTTCACGCATTAGCGGAAATAACTCCGGATCCACTGGGCCCCTGTCGCTTTGCCAGTAGACATGATAGGCATTGAAACAAAACCCCACAAGATTTATATGCTCTGTAACCAATCTTCGTCTGGCCTCCATACTGCGTTTGACCTTCATTTCTTGTCGAGAGCTTAGACACGAGCGAAGCTTTTCATTGAACTCAGCTTGTATTTCGCCTTTGGCCTTTCCACAGAGGCCAACATAGTGTGCATCATACCCAAACCGATACACCCAGCTTTTCTTCCACTTGAGCTTGAAGAAGCCAAGCAGTTTCAAGTAATCCAGGCAACTGAGGTCTGTCATAGGCCAGACATATTCGAAAGCTTGACATAGTTGTGACGGCAGTCCATCACATCTGTCTTCGATAGAGGCTCTTTTCTTTCTCGGGTAAGGCGAGAATGCATCACAGAGAGCCGCAAGTGCTGATTTCACATCATTGAGAGGATTGGATGCATTGCTCTTGTCAATTTCCACACTTGTATAAGTGTTCGCCCCGATCTGCGTTGGGTCGGTTTGACGACCAAGGTGAGAGTTGCGAGCAGAGCTAAAGTCGGTGAACAAAATCCGCCCATGGCAGTTTATTCGAAGTTTCTCAGGCGTGACAACTCCCATTGTAATACCCTTTTCATGCAGCTCCCTCAATCGTAGTAGAGTCTGCTGTGCAATGAAGCATATGTCCTCCACTGTGCTGAAAGGTTTGATAGACTGAAGGCTGCGGCCGAGTTCCTCAGTTACCAGGATATCAAAAGTCTGTCCATCACAGGTGGACCATCCTTCCCTGTACAAAATCACTGAAGGGACCCAGCAGTTATCCAACTGACTCATGATAGCAGCCTCATTTCCTAGCCTTTCGGCTATTTTGATGAAGACTGCTTCGCCGGTTTCGAGGTCCACTCCTATTTGAGGTTCCATTTGTTAGTAATGGGCTGAATATCATGACTTATAAACCTACCTTTATTGAGAGAAGGGGAAATTTTCTCTTGAATGGTATAGCGATCCATAATAGCGCGACCCATAATAGCGCTCTATAATATGAGTCAACACAACGGTGGAAGTGGTGAGGAGTATGGCACATCCTGGCAGCGTACCTGAGCAGTCATTTGGTAAACGGAGCAGTGGCTGTCGTCAATGAAAAGCCTGTAGAGATGTTTTGTGAAGAGATCCTAGACAAGTTGGTATGAGTAGAGAATGGATACAGGTATGTGTGGATCAGAGGGATCTAAGTGAACTATATAGATTTCTGTCCCGGCTTCCCCAGGCTTACATTTGGGTGCACCTGTCACACCCTCTTGCTCGGATTTTGCCCTTAGTCCCGCCTCATTCAGCAGCAGGCTCTCATTTGGTGCCCTGGCCAGGCCTGCAACCTCATATGACCCA
>NIXA01000109.1:0-15846 GCA_002242795.1 Byssochlamys sp. BYSS01
GGGCTTCCTATGACCTGTATGCTGTTAGACTTGGTATTTGGTTGACTCTGACCTGTAATCTCTAAGCCCTCTTGGCTATGCACAGCTGTCCTGTCATATGCACCACACACTATTCTAGCATTTCCTATGGTTGACAATCCTATCTCACTTAAAGCAGTACAGTTAGAAGAGTAAGGCCAACTAGTTGGGTGAGAACTAGTTATTATAGAAGTTCTAACAAATCAAATATAGTCCCAAGTTATACTTCAAGTAACATTGGTAGAATAAGCATGAAGAACTAAAACTAATTATATGGGCAGAAATGAGTGTCCTTATATATCTTTCCATCTTATTAGTGGTAGTCCCAATTAGACTCCCTTTAGTGGTCCCCTCTGGGACTATTCCCTCTGGTCCTAACTGGGACTATTATAATGGTCCCCCATAGGACTATCTAGTTCTTGGCATTTAGGACTATTATGGTTATATGACTTGCTATTATATTTTTTGTGTATGTCATCCTAGTTGTCTGATAGGTTCTTATTGTCCCTTTTCTTGTTAGGTCTGTAACATTACTCCCCCCTTCATAGGTTGGCATCTTTAACAATATATAAGGTGCATCTGCCCTTTCCCTTTTGTATGTTTATGGTGCATTTACCTATCTTTTTTATCATATCTGCCTGCTATAGTGTTCAGACATTGCTAGGTTTCTAAAATCATAATAGGTATTGTGAGTGGGTTTGTTTAGCTGATCTAGTTGAATAATATGGCAGTCCTATTGATTTCCCTTATAAGAATTGTTTCTGTTCTTCTTTCTTGTACATTGTGATGGAGTTGCAGAGTCAAAAATGCTCCAGATATATCCACAAAAATTATACTTATAATAAGCAAATATTTAGTACAGATGAATAGGATAATTTCTGAAAGGAGGAGGCTTAAGTAGCCTCTCAACTAGTGACTAAAGATTATGATCTATAGTTGTTGCAAATACAGATTAATCAAGTACAAGGTGAATTGCATATATTGTATAAAGTTCTGTCTGAAAAGTTGGGTGAACATTTCTAACTGTGGAAATTGTAAAGTTAATTTAAGGAATGGGGTCTGCAGATGCTGCATTATAATGCAGAGATTATGGATGCAGATGATTTATCTATTATAGGAATATTTATAGTATTAGGTTATTTAATTATAGTTACTTAAGAGACCTTGTTTCTGAGTTTGATAGTGTCACCATCCTTTTAGGTCAATTTTGATTGACTTACTAATAGAAGTTCTGAAGCTGGTATTAGCAATTCATTAAATAATCAATAGATTTTCAGGTATTTTCTGATATAGGGTATCCTTCCCATTTCACTAAGTAGTATGGCTTTCCTCTAACTTTCTTAATGTCTAGGATTCTTTTAACTTCATATTTGTTGTCCACTTCTTCAATTTTGATGTCTTCATCTATCTGGATGTATTCAGGTACTGATTCTAATAGTGAAATATGGAATACTAAGTGTATCCTATTCATACTTGTTAGTAGTTGGAGTTTATAATTAACTTGTTCAATTTTATGTCTGATTTTGAATAGTCCTAATTTCTGATGGTCTAATTTCTTGCTTAGTCATTTCATTTTGATGTTTTATGTAATAAGGAATGCCTTTCCCCCCTCTTTTAGTTGTGGTGTGTCCTTGTGCCATAAATCATAGTATTGTGACATGCAAAGATTCACAAAATCTAAATTATTTGAAAGTTAGTGATGTAATTAGATAATATGCTGTAATATAGTTGATGCTTGTTTAGCTAGAGCATCAACAAGTCTAGACTTACTAACTAACTATAGATTATGGCTGTAGTTTGTGAAAAATGACATTTCTTCTATGCTTGAATATATAGCATTATTATATGCAAACTAGGTGAGTGGGAGATACAACTTCTAATTATCCTATTAGTAATTTATATAATGTCTTAAGTAATGCTTAATAGTCTGGTTTGTTTGCTTAGTTTGTCCATTTGCTTGCAGATGATAAGTGGTAGTCAAGCAATGGTTAATTCCTATAAGATTTATAAGCATGTGTTACACCCTGGGCTTCCTATGACCTGTATGCTGTTAGACTTGGTATTTGGTTGATTCTGACCTGCAATCTCTGAGCCCTCTTGGCTCTGTACAGCTGTCCTGTCATATGCACCACATGCTGTCCTGGCATCCCTATAGTTGACAATCCCTTCTCACTTGAAGCAGTACAGTCAGAAGAGTAAGGCCAACTAGTTAGGTGAGAACTAGTTGTTATAGAAGTTCTAATAAATCAAATATAATCCCAAGTTATACTTCAAGTAACATAACTGTAATAAGCATGAAGAACTAAAACTAAATACATAGGTGGAAATGAGCATCCTTATATATCCCATCCTGATGTTAGGTATAACTTCCCCCAGTGGGTATTTGAGTATATTATATACCTTGAGTATAACCCTATACTCATATACCAATGCCAAGCCCTATACCAATGCCAAGCCTTTTAGTTATGTGACCTGTTTGTCTTCTTTGTACTATGCTGCTTGCATTAGCATCATCCTTCCACAGGCTGTCATTGTCTCTCATTCTGTTAGGTTCATAACATCATTCCCCCCTTTCAGGATTGTCATCCCTGACAATAAGTAGTGATGTACCAGGGGTACACAGAATGGCAAGCTGTGGAATTCAATTTTCATTCTTGTTTTGTTGTTTCATTATTTCCAGTTTACTATGCTTGTTGCCTTAGGAATAGGGCCCCCACCTCTACTAAGAAGAGGATAAATAGAATGTAAAGCCCTGGCATACTGATAGGAGAATCAAGTTGTTTTTCACTTCCTTAAGAGTACAGTGTCCTCTTGTAGTATTTAGTTTCCTTAAAGCTAGTAGCTTACAGAGAAGCTGCTCCCCTTTAATGTGTTCTTTCTTTAAGTCCTGACTTAGGACTACTGCAAATCTCCCTTTCTGACATCCCTATCAGACAACCACTCCTGCAATCCTAGAGGGCAGTTCCCTTCAACTAGAATTAAGAGTCTAAACTCCCTCCTATATATCAATTAGTGTTCCTAGAAAGGCTACAACACCTTCTCACTTTTCTCATTTTTCTTATCCTCTTGTATTGTATCTGGTGCTGCTCTATGGGAAGAGAAGTACTAGTAAGGTTGAGTTATTCTATATTATTGAGGGATGGACTGATTGAGTAGTCTATGAGTTTCTTATTTTCTCCTTGTTCTAACTTGTATTGTGAAAATTCTATTTCCTGTACTCAGGGTATGGGAAAGTTTGTTTTATCCTATGTTGAGTTGTACAAAAACTTGATGTGAAGTGATAATGTCTAGTTTAAGTAGAACACTACAGAGCCTGATATTATCAGTTTATATAGAGGAAGGTTTAGTTGAGCAGGGCTCAGCTAACTAGCTATCTGTCTCTCCCTAACTAGTTTAGTAAGAAGTTAATCCTTAAGTCATAATATTACTGTTAATTATTATGATGCCTTTACTAGGAGCTATTAGGGCTCCTATTTTTTAAGACTATGACTTCATCAGATTCTAATGGGTGATGAATGTACTATTCAGGCAGCATCCTATGATAGATGGTAAGGCAAAGGTGGAGATCTTATGTGACTATTACTCTGAGCAAGTGAAGGCCTGGATAGAGACCCTTCCTAAATATAAGCAGAATGATTATAATGGGGTTTGTGCTGAGCTGCTTAAAGAATATAAGGATCAGGATGTGGTGTAGATGAAGATGAATATGCACTAACTCTAATCCTTTATCTAAGCAAAAAGGGATGAGAATTTGGACATTTGTGGATATTTGAGGGAATATGCTTTTGTGTCAAGTTACCTGCAAAGGCAGGGGGAACTAATAGATTATCTGCATTCTCATCTTTTTCTGCAGGGTCTTCCTGATTCTATTTAGAAGGAAGTGATAAAGAATGCTGACATTAAGCCTAAGAGACATAACATGATGAAGTTTGGGCTGGTTGAATAAGTTGTGGAAAGTTATCTTAAAGTGCAGGAATCTGTTGAGATATTAAGGTCAGTTAAGAAGAAGGAGGAGGTGAAGCCTATCTTTAAGGATAAAAAGACTAGCTCAGTCCTAGTCTTACCTGATAGTTTGTTGCTACCTTAAAATACCCTAGGTACAGCAAAAAAGCAGGTGCCTAAGCAGCAATAAAAACTAGAAAATAGGGATATGAAAGAGTTGGTGAAGAAGATGTTGAAAATGGAGCTAAATCTTATGAAAGTCAAGAATTAGATGGACTTCAGAAATAGGGGTTTGGTTGAGATACTGCAAACTCAACCTTAGCCACTATAAAGACCTAGATAGGTGGAACTGGCACTAGATTAATGTTGGTTCTGCCTAGAGTCTGGCCACACAAATCTAAGGGGGGCATGCCCTCATTTCTAAGCCTTAGTAGCTCAGGGGATGTGTTATATTAATGCCTCTAATCAAAAAGTTCATTATGGGCCAATAGGTGGAGGTGGTGATATTATGCAATTCTAGATAGCTGAAAAGTTGATAAGGGAGGCTATAGAGGCCCAGACTTAGGAAAGAAAGATGAGCTCTATAAGGTTTGTGGTGAAATCTGACTCTAAAGAAGAATATGAGAATGATTTTATTGAATATGATGTTGGAGCAGTAGTGAATGAGAAGAGGAAGGCTAGTAAGGATGTTATAACTGTTACTAAAAGACAAGCTCTTAAAAGAGTAGCAGAAATTGAAGATAAGTACTCTAACTTGAAGACTTTAAGGCCTAGTAAGTATATAGAAGAAGATGAAGGGCCAACTAAGAAAGAGAATGAGCTGATATAGGAGCCTGCATCTGCTATAAAGCCATTATAGAAAAGAAAAGGGATTAAGCTGGCTGATAAGCTGAAGGATTTAGTTAAAGCTAAACCTGTGGTTGACTGAGTTCTGGATATAAAGATTAACATTACAGTTAGGGAGCTTTTGGGACTCTTAGGAGCTTTATACAAGTAATTCTTCTCACCAGTTAGACCCCCTTTGATGATAGTTACTGACATAGAGGTGGGGGTTAGATAAAAGATGGAAGATGCAGCTATAATAAACCTAGATTTATATGCTATCCACCATTCAGAAGTTGAGGATATGTGAGAACTGCCTCAGGAGCAAGTCCTATATGTGGTGGGAACCCTTTTTGCTTGAATCTATTTTAATACTGATTTAGAACCAACAAGAGGTCTTCTTGATAGAGGGTTAGAGATAAATGTCATATAATACTCCTTTATTAAGAAGCATGATTGGGTTATGACCCTATATGTAAAGGAAGTAATGAGAAGTGCAAATAGGACAATAACCTCATTTCTGGATATATGTGAATGAGTCCCAATAAGGATTGAGAGCTTTGAATATTGTGTCCCATTCTTTATTATTGATTTATTAGGCTCTAATATGGCAGTGTTGGGATGTCTATTTAAGTGAATAGTGAGGATTACCCATCAGAATATAAAAGATGAATCAGTTATAATGACACTATATTTAATTAACTGGATCTGTATTGTAAAAATGAAGGTTTTCTCCCCTAGACACAAATAAGAGCAGATAAGGGCAGATTATTTTGAAGAAGTGATTAGTTAAGATTTAGAGGAGTTAAACTAGTTGCTAGGCAGTAGTGAAGCCTATTACTTAACAGATAGAGGGGCTCCTGTGAAGATAGGAATAGGTCATACTTCAGGTATGGGAAAAGAGGTGGTTAGAAATATGCTGAGTTGTGTTAGGCTGAGTACCTAAGGTATGGGAAATTAGGAGGGCAGAATTTAATAAGGCCTATCTACTTTCAATCAGATATGCAGCTGGATAGCCTTATACAACCTGGGAATATGTGGAAGGTCTCTTATTGTTGTGACCTTATTACTTTGCAACAACACTGTTAGATCAACATAAAATATAAAATAAAGGATCAAAAGAAGTTGCCAGTCAATAAGCCTGATCTAACTAGCTAAAGAGTACTAAAAGAAGAAGAATGGATACTATTAATCTTAAAATAGTATTATGGGTATAGATAGAATACATCAGTTTCTGCCTCTGGGGTGTACTTAAAACATGTTATTCCTAAGGTTTCAGAAATAGCTTATAGTGTAAGATTAACTCCTAAAAGAGTTTAACAACTTAAGGTTGGAGAGATCTTACATAATGAGTAGGAGTTGCTAATAGAAGTATTATATATATGAGAAGCTGCTTTATTCTGGAACTTTGATAAGATAGGGTAGATTCAGCCAGAAGTTGCACCTCCTATTATTATACAAACAATTCCTCATGATCTATAGCAGAGAAAGGGGTTTTTTATTCTAAAATTGCTTATGCCTACTGCCCTAAAGATGTGTTAGGAAAGGATTGATAACTGGGTATTAGAATATGGGTATGGACCTTATGCCAATATTTGGTTTCTAGTTAGGAAGCTAGACACTATAGATGGATAGTGCTGATATTGATTAATTAATAGCTGTACAGATCTGAATGTGGTCACCTATAAGGATATGAATATACCCCCAACTGCAGATGACTTTTCTAAAGAATTTAGTGGGATGGCCATTACATCTATTACAGATCTATTCTTTGGATATGATCAGGTGGTTCTGAATGATAAATCTCAAGATATAATAGCTTTCTAATCACTAATGGGCCTACTTTGTTAGATCTAGCTTCCTTAAGGTTGGACTAGGGCAGTCCCTAAGTGCATGCAGATTACCTAGAAGATGTTGGATATTTTGCTTAGAAGAGATGCTGATGTTTATATTAATGACATCACCATTAAAGGATCATAAATGAAGTATAGAAATGAAGAGGTCTTACCTAAGGTATACAGATATGTGTATAAGCACATATAAAGCATTAACTGAATGCTATATAATGTGGAATTAGTAGAGGCCACAATTTCAGGGGAAAAGTTTCTTCTTTGCCAACCTGCAATTAAGATTGTCAGCTTCATTTATGATTTTGATGGCCAACATCCTGAGGTGTTAAAGGTGATGAAAATACTAAACTGACCTTTGTGTCAAAGTCTAACCCAGACTTGAGCTTTCCTAGGATTGATGGTATATTTCCAGATGTGGATTAAGGCCTTTATAATCATTACAGCTCCTATCTATATTCTTTAATGGAAAAATGCTATATTTCAGTGGGGAATTGAGTAGTAAGAGTTGATGGTCATTCTTAAAATGGCATTAGTCTCCCCTCCAATACTGAAAAGAATTGAGTATGGGGAAGAAGGAGTAGATATTGATGCAATAATTATTACAGCCAATACAAGCAAGAAAGGATAGGGTGCAATCCTTATGCAAGAGGATCTGCAGATCAAGAAGCATCATCCATCTTATTATAAAAGTGGTATTTGGTCTGGAGCTGAGTTAAATTATAATGCTAATTGGTGAGAATGCTGTAGGATTCTATTTGCCCTTAAGAAGTTCAGATCTTACCTATATAGGGTTCATTTCATTCTTGAAGTGGATGCTACAACATTAATTGCCTAACTAAATTAGCCTGTAACTGACCTTCTAAACTTAACTATTGTATGCTAGATAGCTTGGATTTGAATGTTTGATTTTATGGTTGTCTATGTGTCTGGGAAGAAAAATGTGATTGCTGATAGGCTCTCAAGGAGGCCTAAAGCAGAAGGGGAGGATGAGATTATTGAGAATGAAAACTTGAAGGTCTTCTTAAACCATTAACTGTCAATAGTGTTCTATTTTATTACACCTATTAGGGCTGTTACTGAAGGTAAAAATAAAGAAGCTTTAAGCCTTACAGATGAGGAATGGTGAATAAATAAGTTAAAGAAGATTACTAAGTGGCTCCTTACTCTTCAATAATCTAAAAGAATGAGTTCAGCTAAGTTCTATGCCTTCCAAAAGAAAGCACTTAAGTTTCTGGTTCAAGATGGTTACCTATTTCATTAAATACAGAGAAATGCTCCTATCTAAAGGGTTGTTAATGACCTAATGTATTACAAAAGGATCATATAATCTATACATAATGAGCATAGGCACTGGGGTCATGAAAGCACTTATAATAAGGTTTAAACTCAGTATTGGTGGCATAGGATGTGGGAGGATGTCTGGAACTGGTGTTAGAAATGTGATTCATGCTAACAGACAGATAATATGCAGATTAGTGAGGAAATGACTATTAACCAACTGGATGAGCTCTTCTATTAATGGTATATTGATATTACTGTTATGTTAAGGAAAGGTTCCAGGTTTTATTGTGTAGTCCTTACTTGGGAGTTACTATTTGAATGGCTTGAAGGTCAGCTACTAAAGAAAGCTACTGCACAAGCTATTGCTAAGTTTATTTATAAGGATATTATATGCTGATAGAGTGTGTTTGAAGTCCTTATCAGTAATAATAGGCTGGAAATAAAAGATATCCTTAAAGAGCTGCTTTGTTGATATAAGGTTCAGCATGTTCAGATTTCCCCATACAACTCATATGCTAACAGATTTATTGAAGTCAGCCATAAGATGTTTATATAAGTGCTTCACAAGCTTACTTAAGGTATAGGAAATAAGTGGCATCTCTATTTTCACTCTTTATTGTGGTCTGAGCATGTTACTCTCTATAAAACAACCCAAAAGTCCTCATACCATTTTGTTATTAGCTTTAAGGCTGTTTTGCTAGTTGAACTTGAGGTTCTAATATGGAAAATACTTTCCTGACACTATATATAGACCTATAATGAGCTTTTAGCACTTTATGCTTGACAGATTGAATGCTGAGACAAGGATACTAAAGAGGCCTGATTGTAAGTGGGAAGGTTGTATAAAAAGAATTGAGAACTATTTAATGATTGCTATCAGATGCATGCTGAACCACTGAAGGAAGGTCAAATAGTGTTAGTACATAACACACTACTATCTAAGTCCCATTCAGATAAACTTGGTTATTATTGGTTTGGGCTGTTTCATATTTGAAAATCTCTTGCAAATAGATCCTATCTTATTAAAGAGCTGGACAGAACACCATTTATCAGCCCAATCCATAAAGATAGAGTCAAGATTTACTACTTATCTAATAATGCTGAGAGTGAAGATGAAGACCTAGTAATCCTGTCAATCTTCAGTCCTGAATCAGAAGAAGAAACCTCCTTAATAGATGCATAAGATGATTGAGACCTAGTTCTAGAAGGATAGGAATTTACTGTAGTTGTCCCTTCTCTAGGCTCTTGAGCCTAAGATGTTAATATGCTAAGAAGAGTTAATTTGAGCTATAACAGCTTGAATCAAGTGCTGTTTTTCAACAAAATAGTTAGCATTACTTATTGTTTTATATCTTAATTGAATTGTTCTTGCATATTGGTATTTTTTGTTCTTATTAGTTTGATCTGTTGTTGTTTCTATTACTCTTCATTGTAACACATTCCCTAATTGCATTGTTGTGCTTGACCTAAGATGATTTGGGGATCACCATTCTTTTCCCATACCTAAGGTATAAAATGAATGAGCCTATCAGCATGCTCTATTTCTCAATGGGGAGACTTTGTATGAATTGAATAAGGAGTGAATGGTGGGGTGATGAGTGAATGTGAAGGTGGTGAATTCTGGACTCAGCCCCTCATATAAATATCTCTTACTTCCTACTTCTTTTCTTCTTCCCTTCTCTTTCCTCACAACCTCTTCTACTATTATTTATGCCTTCCTTAATGACTTGAACATTCAAACTCAATAGCAGTTAGTCTTGTAATGTCTTTCAAGTAATTGAAGATGGGGTAAGAGAACTTAAAACCTAAGAATATAAGCAGACTGCATCCATATACTATGAGAGGAGCAGTACAGACTATGAGGTAGAAAAGGAATGAATAAGAGAATACTATAAAGCCTATAAATGCAACTGTACTTATAGTCAGAAACTCAATGAGAGATACTGTAGAGAAAGCAAAAGAAGTACTTAAGACAATTAATCTTACTATACTGAATAGAGAGGTAAATGCAGAAGAAATGAGTATAGATTATACTACAATTAACTCTAAAGTGCAGGGAAAGGAATCCTATACCCCAGGAATAGTAAATAATGGGTAGCAGATCTCATCTTCATCCAGAAACATTACTGTAAATGATCTCCCCCTTAATAAGAATGACCCCATTATTAGCATTATTGAAATGTTTGAAGCTGAACTAAATCAAGTGTGTACTATTACAATGAGAACTACAGTAGCTGCTAAATATGGGGCATAAATTATTGAAGTGAATGTGAAATCAATCTAGGCTGCAAGCCTTTACTCCATAGTCCTTACTAAATATCCAGAAGTTGAGGGAGAACTGAAGCAAGACTATAAAGAGGTCTATGATGAAATAAGTAAGTTGATAAAGCAATATCAGAATACTGCTAAAAAGATTATAATTGCATGAAACACTATTACAGTATGTTGGGGGCCTGAGATATGGGATTTTCTTATAAAGATATCTATTAGCTATGGCTTTGCAAATAAATGCTGTGCCTTAGTAAATTGATATAAGTGGAAAGCTATTGCTAATGAAGTGAATCATCAGATGGTTATATGCCTCACAAATAGAGATAGGGGGAAAAACCCTGACCACAAACCATGATTCAATGACTTTAACCAAGCCTTTTTATATATGAAAGGACATGAACCCTGTTATCTGTATAAGGATGAAGAGCTTAAGGAGCTCAGCTTCAAAATTGGGCTGCATCTATTATTGAAAGATATCCTGAAAACCCTATGTGCAGCTTCCTGCAATTATACCTTAAGTATAGGAGGTTAGGCCTGAGATACTATTACTTGAAATGCAGATAGTGTGTCTGGTAATGGTGTGCCTAAAGACAACACTTTGTAGAAGGATGTAGATAAAGATATAAGGGTCTAAGTTCTGATCCCTATAAAGTGGACATCTGTAAATCCACCTAAAGGCATGCTGAAAGATCCACTCCCTATAATAGCTGAAAGGCCATTAATGAATTAGTAGATAGACTCAGCATCAATAACTCCTACAAGCCAACCCCCTCCAGTGCCTAAGAAAGCTATGTTAAGTCAATTAGTTGATCTAATAGCAGAAGTTTCTATTAAACCTACATCTACTCCTAAATAACCTACAGACATGGCTACAGATAAGCCTATTAATAAGTGAGTTCAGTTTGAAGAGCCATGTGATGAGGAGCCTAATGATGATAGCTCTATTCTGATTAATAATCTTATCCTTATGCTCCTACCCTCAATGGAAGAGACTGTGGATGAACAAAATACTAAATTGAATGAAGTTATAGATGATGGGGAAGGAAGTGACATTAAGCCTATGTTGCCTAAGACTAAGTAAGATGGATCATTAGCAAGTGTCTTAGATGATAATACCTCAGATATAGACATTCAGGAAGAAAAGATTGAGGGAGGGATGGAAATTAATTAGGATGAGATTAGTTACTATGCAGTTGCCATTACTGCTGAAGAAAGACCTAAAGAAGAAAGGATGGGTATAATGAAGCAATTTCTTAGGGAGGATATTGATTGCCACCTATAAGCTCTACCCCAGATAAATTACTATAAACTATCCTTAAGTCCCCTATTGTCTTCTGACCCAGTTAGAATGGCCTCACAAAACCTCTTAAGAGAATATACTAAGATAATAGAGGTCAGTACTGATCAACTAGATGTTATATTTGAAAGGTATGGACATTACTGTAAGGTTACTCTAAAGGAAGTTGAAAGATAGGAAGTCCATTATCTTCCTGATCATCTACTATTCTAAGTAACTGTCAACACCTCTTCTTCTATACCTGCAGTATGCTACATACCAGGTTATTTATAAGCATTTAAGATGCAATGAGGGTATTGCATTATAAGGAAGGGTAATGTGTACTAGGAGTACATAGAATGGCAAGCTATAGAATTCAATTTTCATTCTTGTTTTATTGTTTCATTATTTCCAGTTTACTATGCTTGTTGCCTTAGGAATAGGGTCCTTGCCTCTACTAAGAAGAGGATAAATAGAATGTAAAGCCCTGGCATACTGATAGGAGAATCAAGTTATTTTTCACTTCCTCAAGAGTACAGTATCCTCTTGTAGTATTTAGTTTCCTTAAGGCTAGCAGCTTACAGAGAAGCTGCTCCCCTTCAATGTGTTCTTCTTTTAAGTCCTGGCTTGGGACTACTGCAAATCTCCCTTTCCAACATCCCCATCAGACAACCACCCCTACAATCCCAGAGGGCAGTTCCCTTCAACTGGAACTAAGGGTCCAAACTCCCTCCCATACAGTGAGTGTTCCCTATGTCCTGTATTGGACAAGACTTCCTTCTGAAAATGTTGCATCATGTCATCTAAGTGCATGACTAATCATTTGTGTCAAAGTCAAGAAATCATAAAAACTGGATTCCCTGTAACAGTTCCTTATAAGTTCTGTCTTCAGAATAAACATGATTGCATAATGAGTTCAAAGAATAAGAATTGTGCTGAGTGTACTTGTTGTGGTCACAAGTGTGTGCATGAGTTCTATAGCAAGAGTGAATGGTGGCAGTTAGATCACATATGTGATAAGATCAAAAAGGATGTTAATGATGTGAATGCCACTATTAAAGTTCTGCATGCTCAGCTGATGCAGGCTATGACTAAGACAAAACATTTACAAAAATAACAGCAATTATTAAGGGAGTGTGGTTCAATTATGCTAGGTCATGATTCCTTCATAATGGAGTGAGTGGATGAAGAAATTCCCCCTTCTATTGAAGAGCTTGCAGAACTGGATCAACTAATCCTAAAGTAAGAAAAACAAAAACAACTTACTGCATCTGTAAAGGCTCTGATGCCTTCTCCTAATTCATTAGCATTCTGGACAGATTTTGACTACTTTATTAGTGGAAGTCCTGAAGCTGGTGCTGGCAGTTTATTAAATAATTGATAGGTTCTCAAGTATTCTCTGATATAGAATATCCTTCCCATTTCACTAGATAGTATGGTTTCTCTCTGATTCTCTTGATGTCTAGTATCTTTTTAACTTTATACTTATTGTCTGCTTCTTCAATTTTGACATCTTTGTCTATTTGGATGTGTTTGGGTGCTGGTTCTAATAATGAGATATAAAATATTGGGTGTATCTGGTTTATGCTGTCTAGTAATTTAAGTTCATAATTTACTAGTCCAACTTGTTATTTAATTTTAAATGGTCCTAATTTCTGATGGTCCAATTTCTTGCTTGATTATTTTGTTTTGATGTTTTATGTAATAAGGAATGCTTTTCCCCCCTCTTTTAATTGCAGTACATCCTCATGCCATAAATCATAGTATTGTGACATGCAAAGATTCACAAAATCCAAGTTGTTTGAGAGTTGGTGATGTAATTGAGTAATATGCTATAATATAGTTGATACTTGTTCTATTAGCATATTAATGAGTTTAGGCTTGCTAACTAACTGCAGATTATAGCTATAGTTTATAAAAAATAGCATTTCTCCTGTGCTTGAATACATGGCATTATTAAATGCAAATTAGGTGAGAGGAAGATATGACTTCTAATCATCTTATTAGTAGTTCACATAATGCCTTAGGTAATGCTTAATAGTCTGATTTGTTCATTTGGTCTATCTATTCACTTGTGGATGGTATGCTGTAGTTAGGCAATGGTCAATTCCTATAAGATTAGTAAGTGTGTTCCAAAATTTTGATGTAAACAGCTTATCTCTATCTAAAATGATATGTTCTGGCACTCTATGGTGCAAAATAATATGTTTAAGAAATAAATATGTTATATCTACTGCATTAATATGTTCTATTATTGGTATAAGGTGGATGTACTTAGTCAGCTTGTCTATAGCTACCATAATTATATCATTTCCTTGTGAGACTAGTAGTTTTGTAATGAAGTCCACTATAATCCATTATTATAATTACATTAGTGTTTCTGGATGTTGTAGTAGTCCATATGGCTTATGCCTTATTGATTTATTGTGTAGACAAGTATCATAATTGGCAATATATTGTTATACCTTTTATTGCATGTTTGAGAAGTAATAATTCCTAGTGATTTATTCTACTATCTTTTCTATCTTGAAATGTTCTCTTATTGGGTTATTGTAATGTGCTTGTATTACATCAGTGTACAGGCTTTCCAGTATATAGAGTAATCTGTAAAAGTAGATAAGTCTATTATTATTAATAATGTAGTTTGGTGTGCTGGATTATTGAATCATTCCTTATAATGGGTCTGTCTGCATTACTATTTGAATTATATCAATAATTAGGTCTTTGCCTGTTGCTGTAAGTATTTAGTGATTGTAAGTAAGGTTGCCCTCTTCATTAGTTATTAGTAGTGCAGATGATGATGGGTTTCTGTATACTTTATAGTCTGGTCTTCTACTGAGTATATCTACTTGCTTATTCTCAGTACCTTTACAGTATTGGATCTTAAAGTTATACTATGATAGCATTTCAGCCTATCTGGCTTATCATCTTGTAAGTTCTTTTATTGTTGTAAAGTATGTTAGGTTCTTATGGTCCATCTTTACAATTATTGGATGTTTTGCCCCATCTAGGTAGACTCTCCATATCTTAAATGCTGTCACAATCACAAGTAGCTCTTTATTATGGATATTATAATTTAACTCTGCAGGTATCATCTTCCTTGAGTAAAATGTGATAGGTTGTGGCTTTCTATTTTCTCTCATTTATGTGAGTCTCATTCCTATAGCATAGTCTGATGCATTAGTCTCTATAATATGCTCTTTTTCTGGGTCTTGAAGTCTTAAGATTAGTGCTTCTGTAATTATCTTCTTTATGTGCTCAAATGCATATTATTATTCTGGTCCCTATTAGAACTCCTGATTCCCTTTTAGTAGTTTTATAATGTCAGTCATCCATACTGAGTATTAATTAATGTATCCTCAGTAGTAGTTCACAAATCCCATAAATAATTGTACTTCTTTGATGTTCCTTGATACTGACTATTCTAAGATTGCTTATACCTTTACTAGATCCATATGGATGTCTTCTAAGGTAATTCTATGTCTAAGAAACTCAGTATCTTAGACATAGAACTAGCATTTTGTCCACTTCAGCTTTAGCTTTACTTTTTGTATCACTTTTAGTACTCTTAGTATATGCTTTATGTGCTTGTTCAAGGTATTAGAAAAGATAAGGATATTATTAAGGTATGCAATAATAAATGTATTATTAACCTTCTTGAGTATCTCCTCATCTATAAACCTTTGGAATGTTGCTGGTGCATTAGTGAGTTTAAATAGCATAATAGTATACTTATAATGTCCATACTATATTCTGAATATGGTTTTCCATTCTTCACCTTTTGTAATGCAAATTTGATTGTAGGCATCTTACATGTCAAGTTTTATAAATTATTATGATCCCTTTACTTTGTCTTGGATCTTAATAATTAGCAGTAGCAGGTACTTGTCCTTAATAGTTATAGCATTAATTGGTTTATAGTTAATACATGATCTTTTTATACTATCTTTCTTTAATACTCATAGTACTCTATGTCTAGCAGATAACTTTAATAGTTAAATTATTCCTTTTATTAATTCTGTCTGAATGTACTCCTTTAATATCTTTAACTCTCTTTCTGTCATTCTGTAGATCTAGTTGCATATTAGTCTCTTCTCTTCCTTAAGAAGTATCTTATGGTCATGCTTGCTATATTCTAATAATTGATATTCTTTCAGTTGTTTGAATAGTTCTTAAAATAGCTTGCAATAATCAGGCAACATCACCTCTTTACTTATTGTGGTATATGTTTACTTCTCTTTATAGTACTAGCATCTTTTCTTGATATTTTAGATCATTTCTCATCCAGTTAGAAGTTAATATTCTGGAGGTAAATCTCTTTCCTTATAGTATCCTACATAACTCAGGAGACTGGTCCTGCGGCGCCGCCCCGCTCCATCCCCCCCC
>NIXA01000110.1:0-15519 GCA_002242795.1 Byssochlamys sp. BYSS01
TTTTTTTTTTTTTTTTTTTTTTTTTTTTTTTTTTTTTTTTTTTTTTCTCTCTGTGAGCTACAAAACACTACGCCAACGACGTCTCCGGGCTCAACAATCTCATTGTCCTACACGAGTTCTTTATTGTCGCCCGTTGATCGATAACTTTATTTTCAAGGTTATCTGTTACCACATCCGGCGTCTCTATCTCCCCTGCAAATGGGCAACGAGGTCGAGCCCGCAGTCGAGGTCGAGACTGTGGAGAAATCAGAAAAGATCTCTTACTGGCGCTTATTACTCGACCAGGGCGTTCTTACAGATGAGATTCGAAATCATCCCTACTCCGGCTCAGGCACGGAAGAGGATCCATACGCCGTGACTTGGATTCACAATGACCCCCGGAATCCGATGCTATGGCCCCAGGCCTGGAAATGGATCTACACCCTAGTCATGGCCGTGGCGACCACGGGCGTCGCGCTGGTCTCGTCCGGCTACACGGGTGGTGTCAAACAAATTATGGAAGAATTCCATGTCGGCACTGAGGTGGCTACGTTGGGAGTGTCACTATTTGTGCTGTAAGTCCAACCAACCGTATTCCTCCAACGACCGTGGGCTAAAACACCAATGATGATATAGGGGCTTCGCTTTGGGCCCTGTGATCTGGGCCCCGATGAGCGAACTCTTTGGCCGACAGCTCTTGTTCGCCGTCACCTTCGGTGGATTCACCGTGTTCAACGCCGCGTGTACCGGCTCTAAGAACATCCAGTCGCTCATCATCTTCCGCTTCTTGGCCGGTTCCTTTGGGTCTTCGCCTCTCACGAATGCCGGAGGAGTTATCGCTGACATGTTCACCCCTTCGCACCGTGGCCTGGCCATGAGCCTGTTCGCCGCCGCGCCATCCCTAGGGCCAGTGCTCGGGCCCATCATCGGTGGGTTCCTCGGTATGACCGAGGGCTGGAAGTGGGTTATGGGCTTCCTCGCCATCTATTCCGGCTCCATGTGGATTATCGCGAGTCTTATTGTGCCTGAGACTTACGCGCCTGTTCTTCTGCGACGGAGGGCCAGCGCTCTCTCCAAGGCCACCGGTAAAGTCTACCGCAGCAAATTGGACATCGACAAGGGTGGAGCAGTCGCTTCTGTTGGAAGGGCACTCATGACTTCCCTGTATCGACCGTGGATTCTGCTGTTCATGGAACCCATTGTGCTGATCCTGTCCATCTACATGGCCATCATCTACGGCACCTTGTATATGCTATTCGCCGCATTCCCGATTGTCTACGAAGTGAATCGAGGCTGGAACCAGGGCGTGGCAGGCCTTGCCTTCCTAGGCATTCTAGTCGGAGAACTCGCGGGGGTTGGATACTCCCTCTACGCGAACAAGCACTACCTGAAGGTCCAAAAGAAACACAACGGCTTCGCTCCACCAGAGGCTCGCCTCCCCGCCTGCATCATCGCATCGGTCCTCCTCCCTGTCGGCCTGTTTTGGTTCGCCTGGACCAACGGGCCCTCCGTCCACTTCATGGCCAGTATCTCTGCAAGCGTCTTCTTTGGCGCAGGCCTAGTGCTCTGCTTCCTGGGCATCATGAACTACCTTGTCGACGCGTACACAATCTACGCAGCCAGCGTGCTAGCCGCGAACTCGATCCTCCGATCGACCTTCGGCGCTGCCTTCCCCCTCTTCACAACGTACATGTATCAGAACCTCGGCATCCACTGGGCGTCTTCGATCCCCGCGTTCCTAGCGCTGGCCTGCATGCCGTTTCCACTTCTGTTCTACAAATACGGTCACCGGATCCGCAAGTTCTGCAAGTATGCGAACGAGTCGGACGAGTTCATGCGCAAGATCGCAGAGCAAATGCGACACGCTCATCACCAGCCGTCTCAGCCTCGCGACAGTAGCGAAACTCAAGGGGGTACCTCTGACGACGAGCCAAAGGATGTCGATCGCAGCTTGGATATCGAGGACGAGGAGATTGCGATTGAATTGGCCTCTCAGATCAGCAAAGCCTCACAAAGATAAAGAAGGAGACCAATATCTAATCCCGAGCTGTGCATCGTTCCCCGCCCCCTCCTCCTCCTCTCAGCGCTCCACCGCACCCACACCCACGCACGCAAAATCCCTTCCTCTTGCAACCGTCCATAATTATTAATCTAGAATAGCATTGTCGAGGTCTTACGAGTAATGCAGCGCTAAAGCATCTGCACCGGTCATATTTACGGCGTTGGTTGGCCTTGCATATCTGTCTAGACTCTGGCCGGTATTCCAGTTTTGATTCAATTTTTTTTTTTTTTTCTGTTTCTTTTTTTTGCCCTTTTTTGCTCGCTAATAATGTCACAAGAAAATAAGACCAAACAAAAAAAAAAAGAGAACGCAAAAGTCATGTTTTAATGTACCGTACGAGACAGCTCGACCTGGATTGAATGGTCACCTCAGATAGTTGATGATATCATTGAATAGAAAGCGTGTAAGGCAGAGCATTCGACTTAATCTACTATATTTTCAATCCAGTAGCTAGTTACCAGCAATACAACAGAAGGGGAGATCTGCTTGTCAGAAGTCAATGTAAGAAAGAAGAGCTTGCCCTAGGGCGCAAGGAGCAAGTGTTGGCACTGTCAGACACAGAACAAGAGAGAGGACAAGGCTTGAGATAGTGGTTTGAGCTACGCGCTAGAGATCCAAGTGCCATGGGGCTTTTTCAGGTAAACATAGAGACGATATGGTGTGGGCATACTTTATGCTAGTTGTGGGCGGCGGCCCGCTTGCCGTCGTGTGGAACAGAATACTAATTAATTAGGGTGATAACTGACTTCTGCCTAATTTTTCTGCAATGTTCAAGTCCTGGGAAACTAATTTTACAGCTAGGTCATAAGCAAACTGCTAGGATGGTTAATAGGTGCTAAAAGATCTTAGCATGGTAGAGTTCTTATGTTCAAAATTTCATCACATATCCCATAGGAGTTCTCCAGTACAATAAAAAGAAGTTTTCAAACTCCTAATGCTCAATGCCTTTCCTACCATTTACTTCCTCTCAGGGGGGTGAGAGTAAGTGATGAGGCACTAAGTATACACCTATTGTATTTAGACCTGTCCTAGTACCCCCCTGGGCCTTGCAGGGTAAATATCCAAATGTGCTTGGCTTCTGTCCTTGTAGGCATGATAAGCCTGTTCGACCACTTCCACTCTTCCAAACCACCAACCACACACCCTTGTGTTTCCTTATTATGTCGCGTTACTGCATAATAAAGACAGCCACCCATCCCATCATCTCTGTTTTATCAGCGCCAGCCCTCCAACCCTCAACTCCACTGGCACGCCTACTATCCCTTTATCGTCCTCCGAAGCCCGACTTTAAGTTCTCCGCGCGACCAAGGTCTCATTCATCAACTTCATTGTCGTGCTGCCAAGAAAAGTACGACTGGATTGATGGTGTAGAATCACTTGAGAAATACAGGCCAGGCGGCTATCATCCTATTATGATTGGCGACATGCTACACGGGCGCTACCGCGTTGTGGACAAGCTGGGTTTTGGAGGCTACTCAACCATTTGGCTCGCCCAGGACACTCGCCTGGAGCAGTATGTCGCCGTCAAAGTTGGCATAGCAGACGCGGTTCCATGTGAAACTAAGGTTCTCCGAGCTCTTTCGTCTTCGTCCATACACCCTGGGCGTAAGCTGATTCCAGTGCCCCTGAACGAATTTGAGCTTCGTGGTCCAAATGGGACACATCCATGCTACACAATGGCTCCAGCGCGATGCAATCTCCGAGAGGTGTCTTTCAGTCGCCTCTTTCCTCTTGAAGTGGCGCGAGCCCTATCAGCTGGCCTCACATTGGCTATTGCGTATACTCATTCACGCGGCTATGTTCATGGAGGTTAGTTTAGTCGTTACAAAATCCTCCATGGCCTCATTCCCGTCAACTAATATTCTTAACTTAGACGTCCACCTCCGTAACGTCTTAGTCAAACTCCCATCAAGTTTTGACCAGCTGTCGATCGAGCAACTATATGAGGAATATGGCGAGCCTGAGACAGTCACCATTACGGAGCGCAATGGAAAGCCACTTCCACCCAATGTCCCAGCGAAGGCCGTAATACCGCTCTACCTTGGGAAAGACGCGGAAGAGTTCTCCCTATCCGACGCGCGGGTGCTCCTTAGTGACTTTGGCGAGGCATTTGCTCTAGAGGAGGTTCGTCGCGGAGAAGACTGTCACACCCCACTAGCTATGCGGCCCCCAGAAGCCCGATTCGAACCGCAGGCCCCTCTCTTGTGTTCGGCAGATATTTGGAGCCTGGCCACCACGATCTGGGAGATTCTTGGCATGAGAGCCATTTTCAGCAGCGAATTTGCGACTGCAGATGAGGTGGTATTCCAGCACATTGATGTTCTGGGAGGACCCATGCCCCTACGCTGGTGGAACTGTTGGGAAGAAAGGAGTCAGTTCTTCGACGAGGATGGGCGTCCAAAGGAGGGCCGGTATGTGTGGCCTCCCATGGAAGAAGCATTTGGGGAAGACGTGCAGAAGTATCGACGGAAAAGTGGTCGAGTAGGCGAGTTTGACAGCGAGGAAACAGCTGCCATTCTACATTTGATGCGCCGAATGCTGGCATTTCGGCCGGAAGAGCGACCAACCGCCGAAGAAGTTCTAAGATCGGAGTGGATGCTTAAGTGGGCATTGCCTGACTTCAATAGAAGTGTGGAGATAAAGTAGAAGTTTCAAGCAAAGCATAAACATAATTGTAGATCAGGTAATACTAGCGCCAGCCAGTCGTCAGAATGAGCTGGTGTCGCTTGAATGGACTAAGGATTAGGAGCAGCATGCTACAGGTGAAAAATTACTGCTTAGAAAAACATCCAACCTGTACATCCCCTATGGCGACCAAGTCTACTTTCAAGGGTCTCGTGACAGAGTATATATCTTCCAAACAGCTCATCCTGGCCAGCCAGGCGGGATGCGGCTTCTTCATAGAGAGACAGCACATAGAAGGTATTCTACATGCACAGCATCCTCCAAAGAAAGCCAGATAAGAACAATGGGATATTGGGGCAGCTCGGCGAATCACATTCTATGTGAAAAGCTGGTTGCAGTCCCAATCACTAGTGAGAACATTAAGCAGCTATAAAAATGATTTTGCTCTTCTCAATTCAAAATTGAGTCCTGAATACAGATTCAGAGGTAATAATAATGCTACTGAAATAAGGAACTTTGGCCATCTTAAGGAGCGGAAGTGTCGAGAGAGTATTCCCCTCAAGGTAGATGAAGGTGGTCAATTTGAATGACCTGATTCGCCATTATATGCAGTCTCATATATCCACATCAACTTCAGCCCCGTTGAGTATGCAGCCTAGCCCCAGTTTTTACGCTCTTTTGCGCCAGCAGACAAGATGGGTGGCTTTCAAGCAGCTGTCCAGCTGTTCATTGGCGTCATTGAATAATTTCTTGTCGCCGCCCAGACTCCTTGATAGGATACTTGAACTACTCCGATATCGGATAGTAGTAGTGACATAATCGAATTGGGTATCAGAGGGAAATAGGGACACAATAAAAAGGCGGCCGTGCAGTCGAACTTCTTCCGGACTTGTTGAACAGACAAAAGCGAGAAGCCCATTGAAGGTATCTTTAGGTTACCCTTTCATAATTTCGTGCTTTTTGAGTTCAAAGTCTATGACGTCAAAGTTTAGGGTCGGCCCAGTCTAGCATCATCTCGAGGCAACAGGATAGTTGAACTCAACGAAAACTCCCTCTCGAAGTGGCAATATTGCAGTTAAAATAAAATGACGTTTAATGGTGTAATATGTTGGCCTCTATCTTTGGTGATGCTTTATCGCCATAATGAATAGAGATGGCCCAAGAGGCCCTGTGTTTCTACCCCATCAGCACGATTTACGACTCCTGCCCTCGGTATCTCTTCTACGCTCTTCTTCTAGCGAGCTGTGTCACTCGCTGGACAGGGTGGTTGGCCGATGTCTTCTTGGGAGGGGCGGCGACATACGCAGGCACTGCAGCCATCGAGTCGTTCATTCTCCTTGCAAGCCCGGCCCAGAAACAAAATCCTGCGCCGGTCAGCATCCCGTATCTTCTTAACAATACGACGTTGTGGGATCATTTCCCACAGTTGATCACACAAACGGATCATGTTATGGTTCAGCCTGACGCTCTTGACCTGGACGGTGACGCAGTCCTCGCCATTGTTGTCACTGGCTATCTCGTCTTTCTCCCGCTGCAGTGCTGGTCTCGGGTACTTTCCAATGACAGAGCTCGGAATCTCCTCTTCTACCTGTGGAATTTTCTGATGCTGGCTGGTTCTATCTGTGCGCTCGTCAACACGGCGGGCAGAGACAGAGTGCCAACTCAGTATATGTTCTGCCAGCCAGCAATCCCACCGTACCAAGACATTTCCACTACTAGTGACGGTTGGCAATCATCATGGAGACCCTCGACCTGGAACAGTAGTGTCTGGGATATATTCTCCAACAGCACACGCTGGGGCGAGATCGGAGACATTTGCTACAACCCGTGCTTCAACACCAGCCAGATCCTTCGACAGCAGACCTCTTTGCAGTCATGGGTAGCTAGTAAGGATGCCCAGTATGGGCACCGAAAAGGATTCTGGAAAACTTTTGTCTACTCTAAGCGGTACATCTACAGCCTGATCATCCTCTGCCTCATTCTCGATTGTGTCCTGTTGACATTCAAATTCCTGCCTTTCCAATCGCGGATTCCATCGTCTCGAGTGGTCGTTATCTGGAAGGAGAGAAAGACTATTTGGAAGAACTTCAGAGATGATATCCGAGGCCCATTGGCCATTGCCTCCGAAGACTCATCAGGCCGCAAAGAAGTGGACACGACCAGAACAGTCACTACATCGAGATACCGTCGCATTCGCCCTTATTTCAAACTTCAATTTTACAAAGCGTGTTTCCGCGTTCTGGTGGACGTCGCAATTCTCGTCGGACTTCTGTTTAGCGTGATCATCAGCCCATTAACGATAATTGCATTCGTCGCTTGGATCGAGTGGTACATCCATCACGATGGGCCTCAGCAGGAGAAGCCCCAGCAGGTGGGGCAGTGGTCGTATATCGTTTCCATTGGGCTCCTTCTCGTCTCAGCAGCTATCTTAACGCTCAAGTAGCGACTGGCAACGAAGGTTGAGCTGGATACTGAGATTTCAAAGCTTCGCCACCACCTCACAAAATTGGAGAGAAGACGAGAAGCTCTGTCCGACTCTTGAAACAACTCAATTAACATCATGTACAAATGTCTAAAATATAGTGACGAATTTTATCCTCGGGGCAAGCGTAATCTTGAGGCTGGATCTAGATAGCCTCATTCATTTACTTTTTTAAAGTACAATATACACTGTTGGCTTGTTCTTTAAGCTGATGATGAGCGGCTCATTGTTATTCTATCGATGCCACAGCGCTAGCTGTGCGGCATGGCTCTATTTAGAGGTGAGGATGGGCATAGATAGGTTCTGGCCGCAAGCGTACCGTGTGTTCATAACGGCATTAGCTCTCGCCAAGGCATGACGAAGCCTGTTGCAAGCTTAAATTGAGCGCAGATAAACTTCTTTCTGCGTTATTCGAGATGAAACCGGACATCGACCAAAAAAAAAAAAACTTCTTCGAGCCATCATCAAGAACGCAAATAACTCGAGATGCGCTAAAGCTGTCTCTTGCGGCCTGGCAAACCTTCTCGGACAAGGGGACGCCCGCTATCCTGTAATATCTACGCAACGAGATAGCAGTCTCGGCGAACCTCTTTGGGGATAGGGACTTTCGTATTGTCACAGTTGGCAGTGGAGATACTAATTATAGAATGATATGCAGAAGAGGAATGAATCTCTGAAAGAGGACCGCTCCCGCTCACGTCGAAAAGAAAGTCATAGAGGAATCGTGACTAACCACGACATGCCTTGTTTTCCAGGAGCTGAGACCGCGCGTCCAATTACTTGGGTTCTGTTGATCTTTGTCCACGAGCGTTGGCTCTACTTGCTTGTTCGAAGAGCCATTCCTGTCTACTCCCAGTGCTACTCCTAATTGAAAACGATATGTTGACTTGAGTACATGCTACGGAATACTGAAGCGTCACCGTACAAGCCCCCAAGGACCGCAATTATATCTGAGTTGCTAAAGACGCGTAAGTTAAGAAACTTTAAGTATATTATTAATAGGCTGTCTTGATCGGGACATAATATCCGTTGAATCGTTGCTGGCATTCGTACTATGTTTCACCCTAATGAACGAACCCTATCCGGAGCAAATACGTAGACATTCTCTTGAGCTCTGGCACCTGGTGTCTGGGCTGGCCTATAGCAGCGTTCATTGATCAACACAGACTCGCCTTGCCGAGATTAAGCATGGCAACCTCCCTCCCCTCGAACATATCGAGTTCGATTAAAGTCTAATCTGAAACGCATCCAGTTTCCCCCTTCTCCACCACCCGTCAAAGCACATTGAACTTCACGTTTTATGTGTGATACCGGAGACACTCCGCACCCGCATTGTACCGGTGCAGTAAGGCCCCTTGCCGATCGCATCTGCATGTCCCGAACAGGACAGTCCGTCAGACACGTGTGTATGACAGCTCTTCTGTCCTTCCTGGCGAGTTGGTGAGGGGTTTCCAATCGTCATTCCGGGGTGCAGGTCAGTATGGATGTCACCCGATTTCCCAGGAGATCTTTACTACTGCTACGGAGTATGTTCATTGAGCATTTGACCTTGGTTCAACTACGAGGATTGAGCAGTTCAACCGGCCTTTCTGCAGACGTATCGTGTTTAGCCTTTCGTGCAATCCGTGTTTTCTGGAAGTTTCAAGTCGGCTATTGGCGTCTAGACCCAGTGATGGAGAGACAAATTCTTCAGGCTGGCTGCCTCCTCTGGCAATGCGAAGACTGCTGATTGCAGGTCTCGTCTACGTTATTCAAGGCAGTCGGAAGAGATCATCCAAAGGAACACCGCTCAAAACCATGAGATAGTCATTTCAGAGATGCGTATTGCGTGTTTACAATCTCGTGCCGAAGCCAAATCCATGTCAGGGAGTTAGGGAGCATCAGGCGAAGTGTCTATAGAGCCTAGGTAGCCGGGCGAGAGAATATCGGAAGGACCGGTCCGCTTATGAGTTTATACAAATTATTATTTACAAAATTACTAGGCAAGTCTTGACGTCGACTGGACTCGGCAAGCATGAATTGAGTTTTTGTAAACTCACAGTCTGATACAAAGTGCATTTCCCTGAAAACATTGAGCTTCGAGGAAAACCGTGTTTACAACCTTCCAATTGTAGAAATTGGAAGCTCTTCGTAGGTAGGTCAATTTCCGTCTTCCACTACTATTTCCCGGTCTCCAGGTCACTTCTCTGGCAGGTGACATACAGAATTTTTCTATAGAGTCTATGCGAATTGAAGAGAACGGACCGGAACCTCGGGAGAGTTACAGCTAACAACACAACTCCATGGTTTTCGTTCCACTGGGACGACTCGTATACATGTACGCTGCCCAGAAAAAAAAAAGAGTCTACGCCCCTCCCACGGCAGAATGGAAGTCTGCCAACGTTTGTCCAGTCCTCCGCTAGCCAAACATCGGAGAAGTCAGAATTCGTGTGATTGTCGAATCGCAGAGAAGCCAATGGACGACGAGAGGCACCGGCAAGGAACCCGGGATCGGTGCCAGGCATCTGGAGCACAGCCAGCCAACCATGAAAAGAATGCACACCAAAAGTTGCCAGGGAAGGGGGGCCTACGTATACCCACCCGTATACTCCGTACTAGAGTGGAAAAATCTGCTTCATCCATGGCAAACCTATCGCGGTCTTGAGCCGGTGCTTCGCCGGAATGGCAGCGCGAGCATAATAAACCCCGCAAGCCTGGGCTCATTCGTCGCATGGTCCTGTACCGTCTCGCCTGCGGAGTAACCGTCACTGGGATAGCTCAAGGACACAGTGCTAGTCATGTAACCACGGGGTCTGCGCGGAAATGAGGCGTGGGAAGGTGGAAGTACCTACCTAGGTACTAACTACGCCGGAAGTACAGCATCCGCTTGTGCGGCAATAGCACAGCCGAGTGGCCAACTATTGTAGCAAAATGAAAATGCATTGTTGTCGCTCTGGATATACTTGGCATGATGGCCACTGGCAGCGCGTGCTCCACTGCCCTGAACATCAAGTGAAGCGATAACTCCCTACCTAGGTACCTAGGTAACTACTGCTATGGTGGTCTGACTCGTCGGGGAACCACGGCGCACGTGATGGGCAGGCGACACTACTGGACTCAGCGGGACTCGTCGAGGCATCACCACGATCGTCCTGGTCAAAGCCAGTTAAGTTCCTTTCTAGTCCGGGGTCAAATCTCTGGCTCCCCACTGCACTAATTTGATCGAATGTCTTTCCTGTCAGGTGTCCATGGATGTCCTGGGCCGTCTCTGTGCTGACACCGTTCCTTATGGCCCGTCTCGACGCCGATATCTCCAATACCAACGTCCTCGAACTTCTGTACAAGGCAAAGATCCGCCAGTCAGGCAGAGTCTAGTACTGCAAACCCTGCCCCCGAGCGGTCGATGTACCCCTCAAAACGGCAGGTCTGAAGCTTTTCCCTTGCCCCGCAGATGGCATTGGAGACTGTTGACTAAGAATTTAATTTCGCTATGCGTACTAGTGATTTGGTCCTATTAGCTACCTAGGTATGCTGGTGGCGAAAAAGGAAATAAGGGGCAGTCGACTGGCTCGCTAGGACCGATGGAGGCATGGGTGCTAATGGGGGTCCAAGATTCTTCATCCTGGCCAGCCAAGCTTTTGTTCGTCGCTTTTCCTGGGACAGGAATTGCGGGGTGGTCTCAAAGCCACGGCGTCAGGATACGAAGGCGCGAATAATCCTAAGAATAATATGATATTCGCCGTTTGTTCTACGAGGAGCAGGTGCCGACAGCGACCTGTCGAGAAAATGGCAGCACTGCGAGTCCCTGAAGCAAGAATTCGGCCCGCCGATAAACCCCTGAGTCGTGCCCAATCATGGCAAGACGCCGGTCCTCTTATCTGCTGTGTGGCTGACCAAACTCCCCTGTGTGGAGAGTTTCTTGGACCCGCTAAAACAAAGCCAGACTTTAGATAACCCTAGACGGACCAGTGATAAGTCACCTGTGGATAACTCGCCTCTGCTTCTCTCTGGAAATGTCTCAAATTTCGCTTGGCACCCTGCAGGTATGGCCGCTGTGACGCTCGACGCCCGTCTCGAAGCCATTGGCTGCATGACACTTCGTCCGCGCTAAATCAGGGATGGCAGTCCAAGCTGAGGGGCTAAGTCTGGCCGTTCCTGAACACCCGCGTGATGTGTCTCCCGGTAGGCGTCCTACTTTTCTCCTGATGCGTCGCTGTCACTCTCTTTGTTACTCCTCATCGCTGTGTTCTTTGTTTGTTGTTTTTTAGTCGCTCCTTTCTTCCTCAAACCTTTCTTTTCAACCCTTTCACAGTCTCTCGCTTGACAACTGACGCCATTCATTAATTCAAAGCAGAAGGGAGAAGAAAAGAAAAGGGGAGACAGAGACTGCTGTTCTCGATTCATTCGCTCTGCACATATTCAACATTCATTTTTTTAGGCCTTCAAAAATTTTTTAATAGCACTATTGTGCTTGTCTTTCGTTCACCATGGCTCTCGGCCGGATCTCCGCGCTTCTAGCATTAACCAGCTTTGTAGGAAGCTCTCTCGCAGCGACTGCTGATCAATGGGCGTCACGGTCGATCTACCAACTCATCACTGACCGATATGCGCGACCAAGTGGCACGAGCGGGGACTGCAACATCTCCCTGTACTGTGGCGGTACCTGGAAGGGCCTGGAACAGAATCTCGACTACATCCAGGACTTGGGCTTCACTGCGGTGCAGATTTCGCCGATCAACAAGAACTTTGAAAACAACACAATCTACGGCGAAGCATACCACGGGTACTGGCCACAGAATCTTTACGAATTGAACCCGCACTTTGGGACGGTCGACGATTTCAATTCTCTCGTGACTGCACTCCATAAACGAGACATGTACATCATGGTCGACATCGTGTCAAACGAGATGGCTTATGATATTGGAAACACAACCATGAGCAACAGCACGTCCATCGACTACTCTGTGTTCACACCATTCAACAGCTCGGCTGACTACTTGCCTTACTGCCCGATCAAGGACTGGGAGAACCCGCAGCAGCTGACGAATTGCTGGCTGGGCTACCAGGGTGTCGCGACTCCCCGCATCAAGACCTCCGACCCGGCCATCAGCAAGACGCTAAGCGACTGGATCAAAGACTTGGTCGGCACTTACAAGATCGACGGTATCCGTCTTGATGGTGCGAAGCAGATCGAAACCAGCTTCATCAAGTCCTTCACCGAGAGTGCTGGAGTCTACTCGATGGCTGAGGTCGTACAGGGGGACGCCAAATACGTGTGCAACTACCAGCAGTACTCCCCAGGACTGGAGAACTACGCAACCTACTACGAGATTCTCTCGGCCTTCACCGCTGGCAATATGGAAGCTCTTGTCAAAGTGGTCGGCGAGATGAAGCAGGCCTGCTCTTCGCCGGAGTACGTTGTCAACTTCGTTGAGAATCAGGACAACCCGCGTTTCGCGTCTAGCGGTGGTAACATCACAGTTAGTGACTCTCGCTGTATTTATAGTTCAATAATATCACGTGTACTGATATCTGTTAACAGCTCGCCAAAAATGCGATCGCCTTTACCATCCTCAACGACGGCATCCCCAAACTGTACTACGGCCAGGAACAATTCCTCACCGGTGAATACTCGCCCTACAACCGTCAGGACCTGTGGGCGACCAACTACGACAAGACCGCGCCTCTGTACGAACTGACTGCGACGCTGAACAAACTCCGCAACCACGCCATCAGCCTCGACCACAACTACGTCACCAACATATCTACGGTTCTGTACCATGATAACTCGACCTACGTGAGCCGCAAGGGCCCCAACGGCGTCCAGATTGTGGGCGTGCTGTCCAACCAGGGCACGAATGGGAAGCCATACCAATTGACCATCCCCGGCGCCGCCGACTCCGGCACAAACCTGACCGAGGTGTTCACCTGCAAGACTGTGGTCGCCGGTGACGACGGCTCGATCATGGTCAGCATGAACATGGGGGAACCGCGCGTTTTCTTCCCGACGTATCAGCTCAACGGGACCGGGCTGTGCGGGAACTCGCTGGCGTCCACAACTGGTCTTGCGAACTCTACGAATACGTCGAGCAGCTCGACATCGACAAGCACCAAGAACAGCAGCGCTGGCAGCCTAGCTGCGCCGTACGCCCTGATTGGGATGGGACTACTCAGCGTAGCCGGACTGCTTCTGTAATGAGCGATGTATGGGTGAAAATCATTGTATGCTGCGTGACATTCACATTTTTTTTTTCTCGAAGTTTATCTTATATTATTCTCCTTCCTCACTCGTTGATCATTTCGACATTTTATCCTTTTGAGTCCCCCCCCCTCTGTTTTTATTCTCATGCTCCAAAGTCTTGGAGTGGTGTTTTACATAGCCCAGGCCGTCGTGGTCGTTATTTTCGTCTGACCCTTATCGCTTTAATCTTGTCTACGGATGTAGTTCTAGGTACCATAATTGTCATACTCCGTGGAGATTGACCTTGACCCGACGATAGCATACAATGAATAGCCTGTGTCGTTTCCGGAGTTATTGTCGTACAGCACATGCACGCGCGCATGCATGCATGTATGCATGCAACCTAGCAGCGACAGCATGAAGTGCACTCTGTAGATCGGCGCGGGGATTGCCGTACGTGGCCTGGACAGTCTAGACTGTCTGGACCATCACGACGACCGACCCGGCACTCGACAACGCCAACACCAGCATGTCATGCTGCTAAATGCTGCCATCAGCGACGATCCTCTACATAGGGCACCTTCTGCAGACCCGGCACTGAGTCAACAGCTGGCGCGCGGCACGGCCTCCGGAAAATCTCCGTGGTTGGTCCTGAAATTTAAACTTCTATGGTGGTCGATCCTAGTCGCCGTTATCACCCTGAGGTTCTTCGTGACCTTCTAACGCACCTCCGTCCCTAACGTCGCACCACCCTTCTTTCAGCTCCCCCAATAGCTTCTTCTCCCTGATTATCAAGGTGGCCATCATACTTCCAAATCGATCCATCGCGTGAATTCCGCCTTCTGTTAACTGTTACACGTCCTCTCTGACCGGTCTGCCCCGTCCAGTGTCCAGCGCCTAACGGCTCTTCCTATCTGGCCCCGTCCCGTCTTCTGAACCTGCAGGGTCCGGTTTCATCGACGGTGGTGACATTGACCCTGCCGCTCCTTCAACTTCTCCTAGTAATTAAACCCTCGAAACTCGATAGATAAGCTAACATATTCCGCTGTTGCAGTGCCAGCGTGACGACGTTAGCGCCAAGGGTAAATGCCTCAAACTCTCACTTGCGACCGCCGGAGAGCGTATATAAAAAAAAAAAAACTAAAAAATAAAAAATAAAAGAAAAACAATATGGACCGCCGTTGACACTTTGCTTGTTTTTAGGAGTGATCTTTCTCTGTCCCTCTAGTCCCTATTCCTGAGTCCTCGTGTCCTGTCCCTTGCAAGTACTTAGCAAGGGCTCTTATAGCTGACACAGACTAGAAAAAAAAAATTCCGTAATGGTCTATTTGAAACGCTGAAAACCTGCAGGATGACTCCCCCAATCTCTTTCTTAGCCCTAAGCACTCTCCTCCTGTCCCTCTCTTGTGGGACCTCCGCCTGGCTGCCATGGGATGACAAGAACATCACTTCGTCAAACGGGACGAACCTCTTCGCGTCCAGCCATGGCAAGATCCGCGGCGTCAACCTTGACTCCCTGTTCGTCATGGAGCCCTGGATCGCAAGCCAGGAGTGGTCGGACATGGGCTGTGGCAACCAGAGCTCGGAGTTCGACTGCGTTATGCATCTGGGTCAAAATGATGCCGACGACGCCTTCCAGAAACACTGGGACTCGTGGATCACCAAGGACGATATCGATGAGATCGTCTCCTTGGGTCTGAATACTATTCGCATTCCAGTCGGGTACTGGTTGGATGAGGACCTGGTTGACCAGAACAGCGAGCACTTCCCCAAGGGCGGATATGAGTACTTCGAGCGCGTTTGCCAATGGGCTCGTGATGCCGGGCTGTATGTTATTGTTGATCTACATGGGGCTCCAGGGGCACAGGTTGCTCAGAACCCGGATACGGGACAGGTGAGTTCTTCCTTTCTCCCAGTGTTTTTTTTTTTTTTTCGATTCCTCCGTATGTCCGGTTTTACTGATTTTTTTTGCATAGTATGCCCCCATCCCTGGCTTCTACAATGACTACCAATACAGCCGTGCGGAGCAGTTCCTAGCATGGATCACGGACAAGCTGCACAGCAACGACAGCTTCAGCAGCGTCGGCATGCTCCAAGTCGTCAACGAGCCCATCCAGGACCCAGAACAGGTCCTGTCAATGCTAACAACCTACTATCCCGCCGCCATCGCAGTACGTTTTTCAGCCAACACCCCCCCCCCCCCCAAACCCC
>NIXA01000111.1:0-15398 GCA_002242795.1 Byssochlamys sp. BYSS01
CCAAGAGGGCTTAGAGATTGCAGGTCAGAGTCAACCAAATACCAAGTCTAACAGCGTACAGGTCATAGGAAGCCCGGGGCGTAACAGACTGGTCTTGCACCATAGGAATCTATAGCCTTCTACAAGAGCTGGATTCCTACTGCTTTAGTGATTTCCTCACTAATTGAAGGATATTGGATCCTAAAGCACCCAATATTAGCTACAGCAAACCTTAAGGAAATAGGCAAACCTATTCCTGCTAGAATTTCAACCATTCTAGAAGCTCTAAATAGGGGTGTGTTAGCCTTACTATTACAGTAGGAAACTGTATATAGTCTAAAAATAGCGATTCCTAGAATATAATACTTAACTAGGGGGGGACCTATTAAGTAGCTCTATCTAACAGGCTTACTAGATAGGTGAAGAGAAGGAGAAAGAGGAGGATCTCTTTTCTTATATTCCTTTTATTCCTGTTCCCTTCCTTTGTGAAATAGGGTCTAGATATTAAGCTGTACTCCTAGAAATAGTGATTCAGCTTATTAGCTATCTATCTGCTTAGATTAATTAGCTAGGCTGAAGGAACTAGATTCTGGTATAAGAAGTATAGGGACTTATTCAGCTCTAATTCCTAAGATTATAGGTGGTTTCTAGTAAGCTCCCTTTAAAAGCTTCTTTTAATTTAGTGATTCCTTTAAAAAATCACTATTCAGAATTCTTTTTGAATTCTTTCCCCTTCTTATATACTCCTCCTGTTGTTCCCCCCTTCCTGTGGTGCCTCATCTTGTATTAGAAAGAGGAGGATATTTTACCCTTTACTTCTGCCTTTCTAGCTCTTTTAGAAATGGCTTTAGAAGCTAGCCTAGGAAATTCTTTTAGAGCCCTCTCTATTCAGGAAGCAACCCCTATAGACTATTCATCTAACAGTTCCATACATCTTGATGAAGAGGATCAAATTCTAGTAGATAGGGCTCAGTAAAGATAGTATAAGCAGAAACAGCAGAAAGAGCTTTATATAAGAGCCCAAGAATGCCTATCTTAGGTTATTAAGCTCCCTACTAGAACTAGGACCCCAATTCAGATTTAGTAAGCTTATGAGATTCTATCTCAATATCTAAACCCTACAGCTCCTTCCCAGACAACCAACCTTTTGTTACACCCTGGGCTTCCTATGACCTGTATGCTGTTAGACTTGGTATCCAGTTGACTCTGACCTGCAATCTCTAAGCCCCTTTAGCTATGTACAGCTGTCCTATTATATGCACTATGTGCTATTCTGGTATTCCTGTGGTCCTTCTCACTTGAAGTGGTATGGTCAGAAGAGTAAGGCCAACTAGTTGGGTGAGAACTAGTTTGTTATAGAAGTTCTAATGAATTGAATATAGTCCCAAGTTGTACTTCAAGTAATTTAAGATTAAAGAGCATGAAGAGCTAAAACTAAATATATAAGTGGAAATGAGCATCCTTATATATCCAATTCTGATGTTAGGTATACCCTCTCCTGAAGTATAACCCTGTATATCTTAGTATACTGCATACTTGGGTATAAACCTGTATACTAATGCCAAGCTTTCTGGGTCATGTGATCTGTTTGTCCCTTTGGTATTATGCAGCTTGCATTAGTGCAGTTCCTTCATAGGCTGATGTTGTCCCTCATTCTGTTAGGTTTGTAACACCTTTCACCTTTTCAGCATTCTTAGGATCTTGATCTATCCCCTATCCACAGCAAACTTGATAGGATTTTGGATAAGCTGAATAAGCCTGCTAAACTGACCTATGCTTAAGCAGCTCAAAAAGCTTCAAGCCCTCAGCTAATAGGAAAACAACCAATGGTGGTCATTCCTCAGAGAAAGGATATAGAGCTGACTGAATATACTCCTATGGATTTGAGCCTACAGGCTAGTCCAGCTCCCTCAGCTCCTTCAGCTCCTTCAGCTCCTTCAGCTCCTTCAGCCCTAACAGCTCAGCAACCACCAAGAATTCCTAGAGAGAGAAGATTGATCCTGATTGTTTCCCCATCCTATATGGATGAATTCAACCCCAAGCTTCTTAGGGATTAAATTAATGACCAATTTGCTAGTCAGGGAATTCAGAATCAGGCAGTAGTGGCAAGCACCACTGAGATTGCACAAGGAAAGTTATTGTATTTGTATGTATAGCTAGATTGCAGATATATATATACAGTAGATCCATGATGCCAATAGTCAGCATTAAACAGCCAATAACAGCATTAGTGAGGAAGGTAACCAAAAAAGAAGAGTGGCTATGATTGTACTACCATATATGTAAGTATTGAACTATTTCATCCCTCCTTAGTTAGATGAAGCTTTGTCCTCAAAGTAAGGACAAGAATATAGTCAAGTATAAGAAATATAATAAGGAGACATACTATAAATATCAATATTAAAAATAACTATAAAGGTAAGTTAAAAGCAGTTAAGGATGATGTGCTAATAGGGGGGTGATTGTCAGGCATTAAGATAATGTGTAGATTAGAAATATTGAATAGGCTAATAGGGCATTAGAATCATTATAGGAAATTACTAATAATGGGTTATTATTATTATTATAGTGACCATCATCTAGATTAGGCAAATAGTAATAATAAATAAAGATAAGATAAGTGATCTAAAAAGTTAATTTAGATTATAGTAATCCAGTATAAGGGTTTATTTATATAAGTAGATTATAGGTATTAATATATACTTCCTTTCCTCCCCTCTCTTATTAGGTCTTCTTATGTGTCATTTATTTATTGCTTGTTCATTTACTATTAATTATTAAGTTTATATATTAAATGTCTAGGTCTTTAATCCTTTTAGATATCTCTTATTTCCTCTCTTTCATTAAAAATAAGATTGATAGTTTTGTTAGATTATGATTAGTGAGTACTCTAATAATAAAGTCTATAATTATATACTTAATTTATAAGCTTAAAGATATTAGTAAGTTTAAAATAGCTTTTAATAGAGTTAAGCTTATTTATAGCTATAACTAAATATTTAGCAAACACAACCTATTATAAAGAATATTAAATATAAATAATATATTCATATCACCCTAATTTATATTTGCAGTAAGAAGGTTCTTTTAAATAAGATCTATAATAAGCACTTAACTTCTGCCACTCTTTAGTCTAGTTATGTTGTCATATTTAATAGTAATTAAGTTTTGATTGTAAAAGGAATATATTCTAATTATTACTTTAAGAAGTATAATTCAAAGTGTGAATACTATAAGTATTTGATATTCCCTATTAAGGGGTTATAGCTAACTCTTAGTAGGAGAGATAGCATTTATTATTAGAAAGATTATCACTTCTCTTAAATTATATAATGATAAGCTAAAGAATAAAAAAAAATATCTATTAGTAAAAGAGGAGTCTGTTTTAATTAAAGATAATAATAAAGATAAGTCACTATCTGCTATAGTTAAATAATATTGTTATAAGTAGGCCATATCAATTATTAAAGGAAGTAAGAGGATTAAGTTTAAAACACTTTAAAAGATAAGTAACTTAATCTTTAAATAATAATCTTATTTCATTATTATCTTAGGATGGAAGTAGTATCATTTTTAAAATGCCTAATTATTACTCCCTAAATTCAGTTATAAGATGTGTATATTATCTACTTCATAAAAAGTATACTATTTAGCCTCTAGTTAGTCACTTTAAGTATAATAATGACATCACTATCATAATAGCAATTAGTGCAGAATTAATAAAGTATATTATATTAATTAATTATTATATCTAAATATTATAAGAGGAGATAGTAAAGGCTGCTAGTCCTAATATTATAGAGGGAGATAAGAGTAATAAGTACTTAAAGTGATAATTTCTAGATTGAGTTAGCTAAAACTTTAGTAAAGAAGAAGAAGTGAATATTAGTATAGATAGATACTATTATCTCACATTAAGAATACTTCACATAATTAAGATATTCTAATTTTTGCTTATTATTATCTATTATAACTTTTATTAAGTAATATATAATTCATTCTTCTTATTATGCCTTTTAAGGAACATATCCTCAGAGTATATTATTCTAATTTATAGGATTAGATTATAATTAATTACTAATAATGATCTAGAATATCTGTCTATCTATTATAATCAGAAGGGATCATTATAGTAATAGTTTTAGATTTATATAAGACATCCCTTATTTCCTCTAATTCATCACCTAATTGAACAATATTCTCTAATTCTAAGATAGTTAAGTTTAAAAGGAATTTAATCTCCTCCTCTAATTCTAACTTTTATTCACTCTAATATATAGTTTAGCCTACTTCTACTACTACTAATAATAGTTATATTCATTATTTATTAACATATTTCATCCTTACATATGTCTTTCTAAGTAAATATTTAGATAAGTTATTATCTCTCTGTTTAGCTGAATTATAATATACTCTATTATACTATTATTTATCTCATTCATCTTTAGAGATCATTAATAATTTAGAATAGGATAAAGGGATAGGATTATTAATATTAAATAACTTTCAAACTTTAATTAGATATTGAAGAGTAAGTTTCAACTATATATTAAAGTGTTAAGAAGTTGACAATAACTATAACTTTTTAGGATTGTTCACATTTACAGAAATCAATTATAAACTATTTATTAAGTTATATAGGACTTAATTATCTAGCTCTTAAAGTGTATATATATCTAATAAATAAGCCTTTAAAATGTAATAGGGGCCAAATCATTTACTTTAGAACTTCTATAATCCTTCATTTTAAATGAGTATCTAAGAGTTTGAAATAAAGCTTAAATAGGTTACTTAATCATCTTAAATATATTTAATTTTAATTACATAATTTAGTAGCAATTTATTTACTTAAAATTAAATATAAGTCATAAATAATAACTATAATGTTACAAACCTAGGAAGGAGGGACAGCGAGGACCTATTGAAATATGACAATGATGTACAGGAAAAGTACCACAAGAAGTCATGTGATCAAAGGGTCCCAGAAGCCAAGACCAGAAGAGTTCATGATGGGACTATCAGGAAGAGTCCATAATGGGACTACCAGGAAGAGTCCATAATGGGACTACTAGAGAAGTTCCATATGGGACTACAAAGGATGAATATATAAGGATGCTCATTTCCACCCATGTATTTAGTTTAGTTCTTCATACTCTTTAACTATAAGTTACTTAAAGTATAACTTGGGACTATATTCAATTCATTAAGAACTTCTATAATAACTAGTTCTCACCCAACTAGTTGGCCTTACTCTTCCAACTATACCACTTTAAGTAGTATTGACTATAGGGAATGCTAGAATGGCATATAATACATATAACAAGACAGCCATACATAGCTAAGAGGGCTTAGAGATTACAGGTTAGAGTCAACCAGATACTAAGTCTAATAGTATATAGATTATAAGAAGCTTAGGGCATAACACAAAGAGCACTATTAATATAAGTTAAATTTTAGTTGACTATTTACTTCAACATTCCACTACACTCCTTAATAATGAACCACATCAATATTATATTACAGATATTGCAGACTGGACATATACTTATAGTTAAGAAGCTAGAGGGAATAATCAGTCAGTTATAGAATCAGATAATAATATTAGAAGGATGAGCTAATATTTAGGAAGTGAAGTTAAAGAAGCTTGAACCCTTTAATAGAATCTAATTAAAGCTTTAAGGTTTCCTCACATGAATGGATTAGTATCTAAGGATGGAGCAATATTATCTAATAATAGAAGCTGATAAGATTCTATTTATATCCACATACCTCACAGGACTGGTGTTTAATTGGTTTAAACTAATACTAAGAGATTACATATAATATAAAACTGCTACCAACCAAGATCCTGAGATGCAAGAAATCTTTAAGAGTTATACAGAATTCTGTAAATAACTAGAACAGACATTCAGAAACATTAATAAGTCACAAAATACAGAATAAGAATTAGAATGACTTCAATAAAATGGATTAGCAGTAAGTTATGCTTTATAATTCTTATAAATCATTTCATGCTTAGACTGGAATGATGATGCTTATATCCATCATTTTAAATACAGATTGAAGCTAGAGCTTATGGAAAAGCTACTATAATAAGATAGGCTAGAAGACCTATATAAATACATTACTATTACAGTTAAGATTGACAACAGACTCTATAACTTTAAACAAAGAAAGTGAAACTGCAAGTAGATCAATATAGTGCCACAAAGAAGTAACCACTATTAAGGCAATAATAGGAGGTAAGTACAACCAAGAATTCTAGGATATTAAGACCCTTATAGACTAAGACTAATAGACTTAGATGCCACAAATAAGTAATTAGAACTAAGATGCCTAATGAAAGAGATTAAATGCTTTAATTACTAAAAGAAAGGACATATAGCAAGCAGATGCCTGTAAAAGAATAATAGACAACAATTATAAGTAATTAGAGAAGATTTATTAGAGCATTATTACATAGTAGAAGAAGGACTGCCTATACTAGCATACACTAAGTATGGATATGAGAGCAGTAAAATTGTGTTGAACTTAGATAATAGTCATATGATGCCTATATAGTCAGATATCAGTAAAGGATGAAATGATTAAGATACCTAAAAGAGAGCATAAGACAAAGAAATAAGAAAGCTTATTGCAAAAGCTAATATAATAATAGCAGATTGGAAGCACATCTGCAGTAATAGCAATGAATTCCTAGAAGTCTAGTAAGACAAGAACATATAATAGGATAAGATTTAGGAAGAGGCAATAGATAAGCTAGAGAAACCAAAGGAAAAGGCTAGTAAGCCTAAATAATAGTTAACTCAGGCACTACAGGAAACTTTATGGACCTGACTTTCTAGAAATGATTAGGTATCACTAAAATAAGGAAGGCATGACTGCAAGCATTATAAGGCCTTAATAGAGAGATACTCCATCAGCTTAAAGAAGAAACCAGACTACTTATAGTTATGATTTACAACCATATTAAATAACTTAATTTTGATATTGCTAAACTTGGAGGATATACAGTAATTTTGGGGATACCTTAGCTTAGAAGACATGACCTAGCAATTAACTAGAAGACAAATAAGATTCAGTTTATGAAATGTAACTATATAAGAAGAGACTTAGCTAGATAGGGGGTAGATACTTAAAATTAATTAGTGAATAGGTATTAAGTTGAAGAGCCTAGGATAGGCTACAACATACCAGCTATAATGCTAAAGACAGATATAACCCTTTCAATAAAGAGATAAGTTAATCAAGGATATCACTACCAAGATAGAGACTTACCTTTAGAATATCAACTTCTAATCAGATAGGAAATGACTAAAAAGATTAAAGAAAGATGCTGCTATTATAAAGAGAAACAAATATGTACTATAATAAGTGAACAACTAATACTACCAGACTATTGTGAGCCATTTTGAGAATTATTTAAATAGTTAAAAGAATACTAATTACTAGACTATGATAAACACAACCACTAGATACCCCTTAAGGAAGGGAAGAGACTAACATATAATTAAATCTACAGAATAACTGAAAAGGAGTTATAGACATTAAAGGACTATATCTATATAGAATTATAAAAGAGGATAATTTAACCCTTAAAATCATCAGCTAAATATCCAGTATTATAGATATCAAAAAAGGATAATATATTAAGATCATGCATCAACTATAAGCCACTTAACACAATCACTATTAAAGACAAATATCTGCTACCACTAATTATGGAGATCCAAGATAAGGTGAAAGGATCATAATAATTATTAAACTTAATATATGAGATGCCTACAATCAAATTTACATTATAAAAGGTGAAGAATGGAAGACTGTATTTAGAATGCAATAAGAACACTATAAATATATAGTAATACTATTTAGACTTATAAATGTACCCATAATATTCTAATAATTCATGAATATAGAGATATTAGGGAAAACTAATAGCACATTTATGATTGCATACCTTAATAACATTCTTGTTTTTTCTAATACACTAGAAGAACACATTCAGTATGTACTATAAGTTTTGAAGATAATACAAGATGCAAAATTAAAACTGAAGTGAATAAAATGCTAATTCCATATCTAAAATACTGAGTTTCTTGGATACTGGATCACTTTAGAAGGCATCCACATGAATCCAGTTAAGGTACAGACAATCTTAGAATGGCTAGTACTAATAAGCATCAAGAAAGTACAATAGTTCTTAGGATTTATGAACTACTACTAAGGATACATTAACTAATACTTATAATAAATGATTAACATTACTAACCTAATGAAAGGAATACAAGAATTTGAATAGATACAAGCACAGCAAAATAACTTTAAAGTAATTAAGAAGAAAGTTATGGAAGCATTAGTTATAAAACCATAAGATCTAGAAAAGGAACATACTATAAAAGCAGACATATCCAACTATACTATAGGCATAAGACTTACACAAATAAGAGAGAATAAAAAGCCATAATCTATTACATTCTACTTAAGAAAAATGATACCTGCAGAATTGAATTATGATATCTGTAATAAGGAATTACTTGCAATTGTAATAGCATTCAAGATATAGAGAGTATACTTAAATAGAGCAAAATACCTAATAATTATAAAAATAGACCATAAGAATCTGACATATTTTATAATAATGAAAGAACTTACAAGATAACAAGCTAGATAGGCAGAAATGCTCTTATAGCATAATTTCAAGATCCAATATTATAAAGATATTAAAAATGATTAAATAGATGCTCTTAGTTGACAACTAGACTATAAGATATATAGAAATCCACCATTACCAGTACTATTAATTGTTAATAATGAGAGTAACCTTATATACAATCATCAAACCTTAACAGCAATTAGTAAAGATCTAATTATTAATATAAACTATATAGCAACACAAACAGATCTGCTATAAGGAATAATTTAATAGTCAAATGCACCTAATTATATTATTAATAATAATGAACTTATCTATTTTTATGGACTACTCTATATACCAGAAACATTGTGCACTAATATTATACAAGCATATTATGATAATCTAATATAAGAATATTTTAGAACTAAGAAGACTATAAAATAGATTGCTAGAAACTACTATTTTCTAAATATACAATAAAAAGTATAGCAATACATTATAAACTATAATACTTATTTACAAGACAAACTAGTAAAATATAAACCATATGAACTATTACAACATCCAGAAATACTAATATAATCTTAATAATAGATTATAGTTAACTTTATTGCAAAACTATCAATATTATAAGGAAATGATATAATTATAGTATTTACAGACTGACTAATCAAGTACATTCATCTTATACTAATAATAGAATATATTAATGCTACTGATATAGCATACTTATTCCTTAAATATATTGTTGCACACTATAGAGTGTCAGAATATATTACTTTTAACTAAGATAAGCTGTTTACATTAAAATTTTGGAACACACTCATAAATATTATAGGAATAGACCACCACCTTACTATAACATATCACCTGTAAGCAAATAGATAGACTAAATAGATAAATCAGACTATTAAATGTTACTTAAAACACTATATGAACTATTAATAAAATAATTAGAAGTTATATCTTCTACTAGCACAATTTACTTATAATAATATTATACATTCAAGCACAGGAGAAATATTATTTTTTATAAACTACAGCTATAATCTGTAGCTAATTGATAAGCTTAGACTTATTAATATACTAGCTAAATAAGCATCTATTATGCTTTAATATATTACTCAATTACACTACCAGCTTTTGAATGATCTAGATTTTGTGAATCTTTGCATGTCATAATACTATAATTTATAGTATGAGGATGTACTACAGTTAAAAGAGGGGGGAAAAGCATTTCTCATTATATAAAACATTAAAATGAAATAATCAAGCAAGAAATTAGACCATTAGAAATTAGGACTATTTAGAATTAGATATAAAATTAGACTAATCAACTATAAACTTCAACTACTAACAAGCATGAATAGAATACACCTAATATTCCATATTTTATTATTAAAACTAGTGCCAGAACACATCCAGATAAATAATAACATCAAAATTAAAGAAATGGATAATAAATATGAAGTGGAAAAGATACTAGACATTAAGAAAGTCAGAAGGAAACCATATTACTTAATAAAGTGGGAAGGATATCCTATATTAGAAAACACTTAAGAACCTATCAATCATTTAATAAACTATCAGCATCAGCTCCAGGAGTTCTACTAATAAACTGATCAAAATCAGCTCAGAAGGATGGAGATGCTATCTAACTTAGAGATAGAGTCTTTTAAGTAGCTATTAATAACTAATCTAGCACTATAAACACCTCTATAATAGATAAACTATCATCACCCACAATCTCTGCATTATAATGCAGTATCTATAGACCCCATTCCTTAAATTGATCCTGCAATTTCTACAGTTAGGAATATTCACTCAATCTTTCAGTCAGAACTTTATGCAATATATATAATTCATCCTGCACCTAACTAATCTATGTTTGCAATAACTGCAGATCACAATCTTTAGCCATCAATTATGAGGCCATACAAGCCTCCTCTTTTTAGAATTTATCCCATTCATCTGTACTAAATACTTATTGATTATAAGTGCAATTCTTATAGATGCATCCAGAACATTTTAACTCTGCAACTCCATTATAATGCACAAAGAAGAAGAACTAAAGTAGTTGGTATATAAGAAATTAATAGGACTGCTATATTAATTGATTAAGTTAGTTAAACAAACCTGTTCATAATACTTATTGTAATTTTGAGGCAACCACTATTTTCCACAATGTACAGCTATGGCAAAGGCAAAGATAATACAGCAAAAGAAGACACAATAATAAGGACAGAGGGACACACCTTATATGTGTTGTCAAGGATGCCAACCTGCAAGAGGGGGGAGTGATATTACAAATCTAAGAAGGAGGGACAGCAAGGACCTATCAAAATATGATAATGACATACAGGAAAAGTACCACAAGAAGTTACATGATTAAAGGGTCCTAAAAGCCAAGACTAGAAGAGTCCATAATAGGACTACTAGGGAAGTTCTGTATGGGACTATAAAGGATGAATATATAAGGATGCTTATTTCCACCTATATATTTAGTTTAGTTCTTCATGCTCTTTAACCATAAGTTACTTAAAGTATAACTTGGGACTATATTTGATTTGTTAAGAACTTCTATAACAACTAGTTCTCACCCAACTAGTTGGCCTTACTCTTCTGACTATACTACTTCAAGTAGTATTGACCACAGGGAATGCCAGGACAGCACATAGTGTATACAACAAGACAGCCATACATAGCCAAGAGGGCTTAGAGATTGCAGGTCAGAGTCAACCAGATACCAAGTCTAACAGCATACAGGTCACAGGAAGCCCAGGGCATAACATATAATAGGTATTCATCCTATAAATAGATTAGTTTCTCTATTAGATAATATATAAGCATATATTTAAGAAGATTATTAAGGTTTTTAACCTTATTATTTATCTGAGGGTGGTATAGTGTGATTATTTGTGTTTAGCTTAAAGCAAGTATATATATTATTTAATTAAGTAAGATAGTAAGTTAGGTCCATTATCTATTAGGAATTTGTGTAGGGTTCCATAATTAATATAGATTTCATTATATAGGAACTTTATAATCACTTTTTTAGTTACTAATAAGGATTAAAAGCTATTATTCTAGATGTTATAAGCTGCTAGTTAGACTTCCTTAAGTATTAGAATATTTAAATTATGGAGGATGATAGTATTTTATAAATTCAAATTATTAGACTATAGGAACCCTTCTTTTCTGCTTTATTATTAGTTCTAAATAGTTATTCTACAGAGGAATAGCTATCAGCCATAATAGAATATCTATAATCTAGCACTCCACCTAAAAATCCTAGTCTTAAATATTATATTTAACATACTATATTAGATTTTAGAATCTGACCCTTTCCTTCTCTAATTAATAAGGATACTAAATAGTTGTTCTATATTAATAATAATATTCTTATACTATATCTGGAGGTGCCTGTATGTAATAATTTTATTTATTAGATACATAAGAAATATGGATATCTAGAATATTCTAGATTATTAAACACTATTAATCATATTTAATAGCTATCTATAAAAGATGATATCTAACAAGTTATAAGGACTTACCTAAATTATTAGATCTTCTAAGAATTAAAACATACCTTAGAATATGAAGAAGCTCAACACCTTATATAATAAGGAATTCAACCACTTAAATACTAGGCCCTTAATTTAATTAGCTCTTTATCTATAACTTTAAATAGCAACTACTAGATTATTATTATAATTAATTGTGTTATAGATTAGTCATTAGCTATAACATTATTAGAAGTAATAGATGTGCAGGTAATAGCTTTGAAATTTATCTACCTAATAAGTAAAATATTTTGAATATGTTTTTATTATCTATAAGTATTAGAGATGAGTATAATTAGTAATTATAGTTGTAGTGATACTATTTTTAATATAATAGTCCTATATCTATAAGGCTTCTTTAATAGTCAGCAACTCCTTTTTATAAATAGGGTAATTTAATTCAGCTCTATAGAACTTTCATTTATTAAATATAATTAGATATAGATGACCTTAATTATCTTCCTGTATTAGCACATATCTGAGAGCCTATTCTGAAGTATTAGTCTTGATTATAAATGATTAAGTGATATTAGATTAATAGAGGATATATTGGCCTAGAAGTTAGAAAGTCTTTAAACTATTAAAAGGCTAATTATATTCCATATAATTATATGATTTTGTTTGCAGGTTTTGTTTTTTGGAGTCTTAAGAAGGTTATGTAATAGAGCACAAATCTTTAAGAAATCCTTTATAAAGTATTAATAGTAGATGACTAACCTAATAAATTAATAAACTTTATATGTATCTATAGGCTGTAGCTAATCCTTAATAATATTAAGCTTTACTAATTATATATCTATAGAAATTGAGGCTATATTACAAGAATATATATTTTAATAGTTTTGCATATAAAGTTGTTATTTTATAATACTTCTAGTACTGCATATAATATGTAATAATGTCCTTCCTTTATTTCTGTGAAAATCAGAATATCATTTAAATAGATAAGTATATTTTTCCCTAAAAAGTTGTAAAGGATATGATTTATAATTAATTAGAATATTTCAGAAGCTTTATTAAGTCTGAAAGATATAGTAAGCTATTTAAATTTATTAAAGATTATATTAAATATTATTTTTAGTATAGCAGTATCTTCTAATAGAATCTGCCAATATTTAGATAATAGATTAAACTTAAATAAGTACTTAGCTTATCTAATAATATTAAACAACTTATCTATTTAGAGTAGTAGATAGCTATTTTTCTCTAATAAGTAGTTTAATATTTAGTAATTAATACATATTTGCTATACATTATTAGTCTTTTAAATAAAGATAATAGAAAACCTCTATAGGCTTACTAATAGTTATATTAAGCCTTATTTAAGAAGATATTAAATCTATTATATTAGTTCCTCATATTTTTTATGTGATAAGGGGTAGGAACTAATGTTTATAGGTTATATATTGGTAGAATGTTTAACTTTATAATTAGATAGGTGATTGTTAGATAATTTACTTTAAAATATATTTTAATAGTCCTATAATATGCCTTAAATAATACTATTATTATTCTAAATCCAGATCTTCTTTTATTCTAATGTAAATATAGATCCCCTATAAAGCAGATTAATAGTCAGATGCTGGTTGATAATAATTTAAATTATATATTTATGTGATATTAATGTTGAGAAAGACTGCTAATTAGTTATTAGTTAAATACTAATCAAAAGCTAAAACTTCCTTATATATGGAATTAGCAAATAGAGAGGAAATATTAATAAATAAATATTACATAAGACACTTACAACTAGATATATGGAAGGCTTGAATAATAATATAGATCTTAAATATCCCTAAATATAATATAATCTTAAAAAGAGATTAGCTTTATTAACATAATCCTATTATCTATTAATATTAACTTGAGATGACAATTTAGGACTGACAAGGCCACAAATATATTATTCAATCTTTGGACTTCTATAGAAAGATAAAGAGTTCCTTCTTTAAAAGATGTTTTATAAGAAGATGATAGATAATCCTAACTTTATTAAGGAGTATATTTAAGTATATTTTAGACATCTATAGATTGCAAATATAGTCTTATTTATATTATCTTATCTCTATTATTAGGTCTAAAAGGTCTTCAACTTTTAATTTTTTTAATTGTGAAAACTTTCTTAAAATGGCTTAATGCCTTCAGATCTAGTAGCTATTCTCATTTTCTAAAGAACTATCATTTAAGGATTTATCCTTTAATAGCTCTTTCTTCTTTTGTGACTACTTATTATATTTTATAATTAGCTAATATGTGATCCTATTCTCCACATTAAAAGTATACTTAGTATTTTCAATATTAAGATTTTTATATTAGAGAATTCTTCTTTGGATGCTTATTACTATTTATTATTAATAGTATTTAAGCATCTATTATTAATATCTATTAGATTATTATAGGAAGAGTTGTCTTCTGCTATTAAGGGTGCTAATTAAGTAATATAAATAGATACAATAGCTTTATATTTATACTAAATAAACTTTTCCATCACACAATATATTATAGGTGTTTAGATATATTAAATTTAATTCTTTTACTTATTAGGATTGCAGATTCTTAAAACAACTCCACCCTGACCAAACTGACCCCTACATTTAGGGGGTCAGTGTTATGAACCTAACAGAATGAGGGACAATGACAGCCTATGAAGGAACTGTGCTAATGCAAGCTGCATAGTACAAAGGAGACAAAAAGGTCATGTGATCAGAAGGCTTGGCATTGGTATAAGGCTTGGCATCAGTATAAGGGTATAAGGTTATACCAAAGGTATAAGGTATACTTGCATACTCAGGAAACAGGGTTATACCTAACATCAGGATGGGATATATAAGGATGCTCATTTCCACCTATGTATCTAGTTTAGTTCTTTATGCTCTTTAATCATAAGTTACTTGAAGTATAACTTGGGACTCTATTTGATTTGTCAAAACTTCTATAACAACTAGTTCTAATCCAACTAGTTGGCCTTGCTCTTCTGACTGTACTGCTTCAAGTAGTGACCACCACAGGGACATCAGGATAGTGTGTGGTACATACAACAGGACAGCTGTACATAGCCAAGAGGGCTCAGAGATTGCAGGTGAGAGTCAACCAAATACCAAGTCTAACAGCATACAGGTCACAGGGAGCCCAGGGCATAACAGTCAGCACCCTCAATACTGATACCATCTTACAGATCTCATTGAGCCTATCATATCTCTCAATTTTCATGCCCT
>NIXA01000112.1:0-14517 GCA_002242795.1 Byssochlamys sp. BYSS01
CACGCGGACTGGCGGGCGCACCGGGGGGGGGATGGAGCAGGGCGGCGCCGCAGGACCAGTCTCCTGAGTTATGTAGTAGCTAGAGATTGTGATCTATAGTTATTACAAGTATAGATTAATTAGGTGTAGGGCAAATTGCATATATTGCATGAGGTTCTTGCTGAGAAGTTGGGTGAACATTCCTAACTACAGAAATTGCAAAACTAATTTAAGGAATAGAGTCTGCAGATGCTGCATTATAATGTAGAGATTGTGGATGCTAGTAACTCATCTACTAAAGAGGCATTTATAGTACTAAATTACTTAATTACAGCTACTCAAGAGACTCTATCTCTAAGTTAAGTAGTGTTGCCATTCTTTTAGGTTGACTTTGATCAGCTCATTAATAGAAATCCTGTAGTTGGTGCTAGCAGTTCATTAAGTGGTCAATAGGCTTTCAGGTGTTTTCTGATATAGGATATCCTTCCCATTTCATCAAATAATATAGTTTTCCTCTGATTCTTTTAATATCTAGTATCTCCTCAACTTCATATTTATTGTCTGCTTCTTTAATTTTGATGTCTTTATCTATCTGGATATATTCAGGTGCTGGTTCCAATAATGAGATATAAAATATTAGATATACCTAATTCATGCTGTCTAATAATTTAAGTTTATAATTCACCAGTCTGACTTATTATCTGATTTTAAATGGCCCTATTTTTTAGTGGTCCAATTTCTTACTTAGTTATTTTGTTTTGATGTTTTATATAATGAGGAATGCTTTTCCCCCCTCTTTTAATTGTAGTATATCCTTATATCACAAATTATAGTATTGTGACATGTGAAGATTCATAAAATTCAAATTATTTGAGAGTTGATAATGTAATTGAGTAATGTGCTATAATATAATTGATGCTTACTTTATTAGTATGTTAATAAGTTTAGGCTTACTAACTAGCTGTAGGTTATAGCTGTAATTTATAAAGAATAGTGTTTCTTCTGTATTTAAGTGCATAGCATTATTGAATGCAAATTAGGTAAGTGGAAGATATAACTTCTAATTATCTTACTAATAATTTATATAATGCCTTAGGTAATGCTTGATAGTCTGATTTATTTATTTAGTCTGTCTATTTGCTTGTAGATAATATGCTATAGTTAAGTAATGGTCAATTCCTATAAGGTTGGTAAGCATATTCCAAAACTTTGATATAAATAGCTTATCTCTATCTAAAATGATATGTTCTGGCACTCTGTGGTGCAAAATAATATATTTAAGGAATAGGTATGCTATATCTACTACATTAATATGCTCTATTATTGGTATAAGATAGATGTATTTTGTTAGCTTGTCTGTAGCCACCATAATCATATTATTCTTTTAAGAAATTGGTAGTTTGGTGATAAAATCCACTATAATTCATTATTATAGTCACATTAGTGTCTTAGGATATTATAATAGTCTATATGGCTTATATCTGTTTAGCTTATCTTATAGATAGGTATTATAATTGGTGATATATTACTATACTTTTCATTATATGTTTGGGAAATAGTAATTCCTAGTGATTTATTCTACTATTTTCTCTATTCTAAAATGTCCTCTTATTGGGTTGTCATAATGTGCTTGTATTATATTAGTATGCAGGCTTTCTGGTATATAAAGTAATCTATAAAAGTAAATAAGTCCATTATTGTTGATGACATAGTTTAGTGTATTGGATTATTAAATCATCTCTTATAGTAGGTTAGTTTGTATTATTATTCTAATTATATTAATAATTAGGTCTTTGTTAGTTGCTATAAGCATTTAATGATTGTATATGAGGTTGCCCTTATCATCAGTGGTTAATAATACTAGTAATAGTGGGTTTTCATATACTTTATAGTCTAATTGTCAACTAAGTGCATCTGCCTGATTGTTTTCCATCCCTTTGCAGTGCTGAATCTTGAAGTTGTATTATAATAGCATCTCTATCCATCTGGCTTGTCATCTTATGAGCTCTTTCATTATTGTAAAGTAGGTCAAGTTCTTATGGTTTATTTTCACAATTATTGGGTGCTTTACCCCATTAAGGTAGACTCTCCATATCTTAAATGCCATTATAATTGCAAGTAATTCCTTATTATGGATATTATAGTTTAATTCTGCTAATATCATCTTTCTTGAATAGAATATAATAGGTTATGGCTTTCCATTATCCTCTATCTGGATGAGTCTCATTCTAATAGCATAGTCAGATGCATTGGTTTCTATAATATATTCTTTCTTTAGGTCTTGAGGCTGTAGGATTAATGCCTTTATGATTATCTTCTTTATATATTTGAATATATATTATTGTTCTGGTCCCTATTTGAACTCTTGATTTCCCTTCAGTAGTCACATAATGTCAATTATTTAGAATGAGTATCAATTAATATATCCTCTATAGTAGTTCACAAATCCTATAAATGATTATACTTCTTTGATATTCTTTGGTATTGGCTATTCTAAGATTGTCTGTACCTTAACTGGGTCCATGTGAATGCTTTCTAAGGTAATCTGATATCCAAGAAATTCAGTATTCTGGATATAAAATTAGCATTTCATCTACTTCAGCTTTAGTTTTGTATCTTATATCACTTTTAAGACTTGCAACACATGTTTCACATATTTGTCTAAGGTGTTAGAGAAGATGAGGATGTTATTAAGGTACATAATAATAAATATATTATTAACCTTCTTAAGTACTTCCTTATCTATGAACCTTTAGAATGTTGTTAGTATATTGGTGAGTCTAAATAATATAATAGTATATTCATAGTGCCTGTACTATATTCTAAATGCAATCTTCCATTCTTTATCTTTTATAATGTAAATCTGGTTGTAGGTGTCTTGTACATTAAGTTTTATAAATTATTGTGATCCCTTTATTTTGTTTTAGATCTTAGCAATTAATGGTAACAGGTATTTGTCCTTAATAGTTATTATATTAGTTAGTCTATAGTCAATACATAATCTCTCTATACTATCTTTCTTTAGTACTTATAGTACTCTGTGTCTAGCAAGTAACTTTAATGATTAAATTATGTCTTTTATAGATTCTATCTGGATGTATGTCTTTAATATCTTTAACTCTCTTTCTATTATTCTGTAGATCTGGTTGTATGTCAATTTCTTCCCTTCCTTAAGAGGTATCTTATGGTTGTATTTGCTGTATTCTAGTAACTAATACTCTCTTGACTATTTAAATAGTCCTTAAAATAGTTTATAATAGTCTGATAATATTGGTTATTTATTTATTATGACATATATTTGCTTTTCTTTATAGTGCTAGCATCTTTCCTTAATGTCCTAAATCATTTCCTATCTGGTTAGAAGCTAATATTCTAGAGGTAGATCTCTTTCCTAGTAATAGTGTCCTTAATCAACTTATCTTTTTATTAAAAGGGTTATGTCTGTTTTTAGTATTATGGCTGATGTACTACAGCCTGCCTTAAGCTCTTTAACTTGGTGTCTATTTATTGATTAGTCTTAAGTACTTGCCTCCTATCTGGCTAAGTCTCTTCTGGTATAGTTACATACAAACTAAATCTTATTTGTCTTTTAATTAATTGCTGGATTATGTCTTCTGAACTAAGGTATCCCTAAGACTACCTCATATCCTTCAAGTTCAGCAATATCAAAATTAAGTTGTTTAATATAGTTTTAAATCACAATTGTGAGTAGTCTGATTTTAAATTTAAGCTGATAGAGTGTCTCTTTATTAAGGCCTTATAGTATTTGCAGTTATGCCTTCTTTATTCTATTAAGATCCAGTCATTTCTAGAAAGTTAGATTTATAAAGTTTCCTATAGCATCTAAGTTAATTATTACTTAAGCCTATTATCCTGCCACTCTTACTTTTAACTTAAAATATAATCCTTACTTAGTTGCAGCTAGTGTGGTTCCCTAATTAGATAAACATTTATAGTACTTCTTTCTCAGTAAATAATTGTTCTCCTCTTTTCTATTAAGATGTATTAAGCAATTATCCTTATAGCATGTAGTCTAATACATCTTATTATGATCTAGATATTATTAGTAGCACATATATATACACCTTTTTTAATTATAAGGGTATGTGTCTTAGGTTGCCATTCTAATATTGTTATTAGATTTTTATCTCTCTTTCTTTGCAGGATATGTTCTAGGCATTTATATCTTGCTCTTAAACTTACTAGCCTCCTCCTTTAGTTTTTCTGACTTATCTATTATCTCTATCTAGGTCTTGTCCTATTATATATTCTTATCCTATTAGACTTCTAGAAATTTATTATGGTTACTACTGATGTTCTTTCAGCTAGCTATCATCTTATTAGCTTCTGTAATAAGTCTTCTTATTTCTTTATCTTATACTTCTTCTTAGATATCTTACTCTTCTTCCTTATTAGCATCCTGTCATATGGGCATTATATAATTATCTATTAAGTTTAATATGATTTTACTGCTCTCATATCCATACTCTATGTATGTTAGTATTAGTGGTCCTTCTCTTACTATATAATAATATTCTGATGAATCCTCTTTAATAGCTTGCAATTATTATCTATTATCCCTTTATAGGCATATACTTATTATGTGTCCTTTCTTCTAATAATTAAAGTATTTAATCTCTTTCATTAAGTGTCTCTATTCTAATTATTTATATGTAGCATCTAAGTCTATTAGCCTTAGTTTATATAGATCTCTATATCCTTAACTATTTAGTTATATTTGTCTCCTATTATTTCCTTAATAGTGGTTATCTTTTTTTAGTATAGTATTTGTCTACTTATAGTTCTTCTTTCATTACTTAAAGTTGTAGAGTTAGTTGTCAATCTTAACTATAATAGTGATGTACTTATATAGGTCCTCTAACCTATCTTATTATAGTAACTTTTCTATAAGTTCTAGCTTCAATCCTTATTTGAAATGATGAATATAAGTGTCATCATTCCAGTCTAGGTGTGAAATGATTTGTAAGAATTATAAAGCATAGCTTGCTGTTGATCTATTCTATTAAAGCTATTCTAGTTATCATTCTATATTTTGTAACTTGTTAATATCTCTAAATGTCTATTCTAATTATTAGCAGAATTCTATATAACTCCTAAAGACCTCCTACATCTTAGAATCCTGATTGGTAATAGTTTTGTTCTAAATATAGTCTTTCAGCATTAATTTAAACCAATTAAATATTAGTCCTGTAAGGTATGTGGATGTAAATAAGATCTTGTCAGCCTTTATCATCAGATAGTATTACTCCATCCTTAGATACTAATCCATCTTTATAAGGAAACCTTAAAGCTTTAATCAGGTCCTATTAAAGGGTTCAGGTTTCTTCAGTTTCACTTCCTGAATATTTACTTATCCTTTTAACATCATAATCTATTCTTATAGCTAACTGATTATCCCTTCTAGCTTCCTGACTATAGACATATATCTAGTCTACAATACCTGCAATATAATATTGATGTGGTTTATTATTAAAGGGTGTAGTGAAGTGTTAAAGTAAATAATTAACTAAAATTTGACTTATATTAATAATGCTTATTATATTATACCCTAGGCTTCCTATAACCTGTATGCTATTAGACTTGATATTTGATTGACTCTCACCTGCAATCTTTAAGCCCTTTTAACTTTGTATGGCTGTCTTGTCATATACACCATACACCATCTTAGTATCCCTATGGTCAACAATCCTTTCTCACACTCAAAGCAGTATAGTTAAAAGAGTAAGGCCAACTAGTTGGGTGAGAACTAGTTGTTATAGAAGTTCTAATAAATCAAATAAAGTCTCAAGTTGTACTTCAAATAACATTCTGATAACTTTAATAAGCACAAAGAGCTAAAACTAATTATATGGGCAGGAATGAGTGTCCTTATATATCCTTTTATCTTGTTAGACATAGTCCCATCCTAACTTCCCCTTAATGGTTCCTTTTGGGACTATTCCTTCTGATCCCAACTGGAACTCTTCTAGTGGTCCCTCCTGGGACTACTTGGTCCTTGGCATTTAGGACCATAGGTCATGTGACTGCAGTTCCATTTCCTCACACATCATCCTTGTTTATCTGATAGGTCCTCATTGCCCTTCTTCTGTTAGGTTTGTAACACAGTATAGGGTATAAGAGAGATAGATAGCAGATGTATATAATGCTATTCCAAAGGAAAGAAGCATGTGGATATAGATATAGATAGATAGATAGACTAACTAATAGATAGACTGACTAACTGATTAACTAACTAACTAAAAGCAGATGGAGAGGGAGATAGAGCATATATAGTAATAGGACCACTAAGCCATATAATAGCTAGAAGACCATACCAGAATAGGACCACCATATAGTAGGAGGAAGTGCATATAATAGAGGGAAAGATGCTAAGGCAGAAAAAAAGCACAGACATCCAGGGGAGGGACAAAATGGACATGTGGACTGGTGGGCACACTGGGGGGGGGATGGAGTGGGGCAGCACTGCAGGACCAGTCTCCTGAGGAATAGGAACTACACTAATGCAAGCTGCATGATATAAAGAGAATAAATAGGTTACATAACCTAGAAGGCTTAGCATTAGTATAAGGCTTGGCATTAGTATACAGGATTATACTTGGGTATATAGTATACTGAAGTATACAGGATTATACTCTATAGAGGGTTATACCTAACATTAAGATGGGATATATAAGGATGCTCATTTCTGCCTATATATTTAGTTTTAGTTCTTTATGCTCTTTAATCTTAAGTTATTTAAAGTACAACTTGGGACTATATTTGATTTGTTAGAACTTCTATAATAACTAGTTCTCACCCAACTAGTTGGCCTTACTCTTCTGACTGTACTACTTTGAGTAAGAAGGATCACAGGGATGCCAGGATGGCATATGGTGCATATGACAGGACAGCCATGCAAAGCCAAGAGGGCTTAGAGATTGCAGGTCAGAGTCAACCAGATACCAAGTCTAACAGTGTGCAGGTCATAGGAAGCCCAGGGTGTGACACCTTAGTTCAATTATGCTCTAAGGATTGCTATAGGACATACTAGTGTTACAAACCTAGAAGAAAGGGACAACAAGAACCTATCAAAGTACGGCAATGACATACAAGAAAAACACCACAAAAAGGTCATGTGATCAAAGAGTCCCAAATGCCAAGACTAAGAAAGGTCCCAAGGGGACTACTAAGGAAAGTGTTACGAACCTAACAGAATGAGGAACAACAACAGCCTGTGGAAGAATGACACTAATGCAAGCTGCATGATACAAAGAAGACAAACAGGTCATGTGACTAAAAAGGCTTGGCATTAGTATAGGGCTTGGCATTAGTATACAGGTATAGGGCTATACTCAAGATATATGATATACTCAAATACCCATCAGGACAGGTTATACCTAACATCAGGATTGGATATATAAGGATGCTCATTTCTGCCTATATATTTAGTTTTAATTCTTTGTGCTTATTATCAGAATGTTACTTGAAGTATAACTTAGGATTATATTTAATTTATTAGAACTTCTATAATAACTAGTTTTCACCCAATTAGTTGGCCTTACTCTTCCAACCATACTACTTTAAGTATGAGAAAGGATTGTCAACTATAGGAATATTAGAATGGTATATAGTACATATAACAGAACAGCTATATATAGCTAAAAGGGCTTAGAGATTATAGGTGAGAGTTAACTAAATATTAAGTCTAATAGTGTATAGGTTATAAGAAGCCTAGGGCATGACATAATAAGCATTATTAATATAAGTCAAATTTTAGTTAACTATCTACTTCAGCACTTCATCATACCCTTTAATAAAGAATCACATCCACACTATATTATAGGTATTGTAGATCAGACATATACTTACAGCTAAAAAGCTAAATAGGATAATTAATCAATTACAAGAATAGATTATGATATTAGAGGCATGAGCAAGTATCTAAAGAGTGAAGCTGAAGAAATTTAAACCCTTTAATAGGACCTAATCAAAGCTTTAAGATTTCCTCACATAAATGGATTAGTATCTAAGGATGGAGCAGCACTACCTGATAACTAAGGCTGATAAGATCTTGTTTACATCCATATATCTTATAGGACTAGTATTTAACTGGTTTAAACTAATACTAAAAGATTATACTTAAAATGAGATCATTACTGACTAAGACCCTGAGATGTAGGAGGTCTTTAGGAGTTATACAGAATTCTGCTAATAATTAAAACAGACATTCAAAGATATTAATAAGTCATAAAATGCAGAATAATAATTAGAACAGCTTTAACAAAATAGATCAGTAGTAAGTTATACTTTATGCTTCTTATAAATCATTTTATATTTAGACTAGAATGATGACACTTATATTCATTACTTTAAATAAGGATTGAAGCCAGAGCTTATGGAAAAGTTATTATAATAAGATAGGTCTAAGGACCTACACAAGTACATTATCATTATAGTCAAGATTAATAACAGACTTTATAACTTTAAATAGTAAAAGAAGAACTGTAGATAGATGAGTACTATACTAAAAAGGAATAACCACTATTAAGGGAATGATAGGAGGCAAGTGTAACCTAATAGTTAAGAATATTAAGATCTATATAGACTAAGGCTAATAGACTTAGATGCTACATATAAATAATTAGGATAGAGATGCCTAATAAAGGAAATTAAGTGCTTTAATTGTTAAAAGAAAGGGTATATAGCAAGTACATGCCTATAGAAGGATAATAGATAATAATTACAAGCAACTAGAAAGGACTTGCTAGAATATTATTATATAATAAAAGAAGGACCACTAATATCAACATACACTAAGTATAGGTATAAGAGCAGCAAAATTGTATTAAACTTAATGGATAGTTACACAATGCCCACATAGCAGGATGTTAGTAAGGAAGATGAATAAGATATTTAAAAGAGAGTGCAAGATGAAGAAATGAAAAGACTTATTGTAGAAGCCAACAAGATGATAGCTAGCTAAAGGAACATTAGCAATAATAATAATGAATTTCTAGAAGTTTAGTAGGACAAGAATATATAATAAGATAAGATTCAAGCTAAGGTAATGAATAAGCTAGAGAAACTAAAGGAAGAGACTAGTAAGCCTAAGAATGAAATATAAATGCCTGAAACATACCCTAAAGAAAGAGAGAAATGAAAATCTAATAATAATATTAGAATAGTAACCCAAGATATATGCCCTTATAACTAAAAGGGGTGCACATGCATATGCTATCAATAATATTCAGATTATAATAAGATGTATTAGATAGTATACTATAAGGATAATTACTTAATACACCTTAATAGAAAAGAGAGGAGCAATTATTTGCTAAAAAAGAAGTGCTATAAATGTTTACTTAATTAAGGAATTATATTAACTGCAATCAAATAAGGACTATATTTTAAGCTAAAGGTAAGAGTGGTAGGATAATAGGTTTAAATAATGATTGACTTAGATATTATAGGAAACTTTGTGGATCTGATCTTTTAGAAATAACTAAGTCTTAATAGAATAAGAAAGGTATGACTATAAATACTATAAAGCCTTAATGGAGAGATGCTTTATTAGCTTAAATTTAAAACTAGACTACTTATAGTTATGATTTGTGACTATATTAAACAACTTAATTTCAATATTGCCAAATTCAGAGGATATAAGGTAGTCTTAGGGATACCTTAGCTTAGAAGACACAATCTAGTAATAGACTAGAAGACAAATAAGATTTAATTTATATGTAACTATACTAGAAGAGACTTAGCCAGATAGAAGGCAAGTACTCAAGACCAATTAATAAACAGGCACTAAGTTGAAGAGCCTAGAGCAGACTACAGTATACTAGTCATAATACTAAAAACAGATGCAACCCTTTCAATAAAGAGATAAATTGATTAAGGACATTATTAGGAAAGAGATTTACCTCCAGAATATCAACTTCTAACTGGATGTGAAATGACTCAAGACATTAAAGAGAGATGTTAGATTTATAAAGAAAAACAAACATATGCTGCAATAAGTAAGAAGATAATATTGCCTAACTATTATAAACTATTTTGAGGACTATTCAAACAATTAAAAGAATATTAGTTATTAGAATATGACAAGCATGACTACAGAATACCCCTTAAAGAAGGGAAGAGACTAATATATAACTGAATCTACAGAATGATAGAGAGAGAGTTAAAGATACTAAAGGAGTACATCTAGACAGAATTAATAAAGGGCATAATTTAATCATTAAAATCACCTACCAGATATGGAGTACTATGGGTATTAAAGAAAGATAAAATAGAGAGACCATACATCAACTATAAACTAATTAATGTAATAACTATTAAGAATAAATATCCACTACCACTAATTACTAAGATCTAAGATAAAGTGAAAGAATCATAATAGTTTATAAAATTAGATATATGAGATGCCTACAACCAGATTTGTATTACAAAAGGAGAAGAATGGAAAACTGTATTTAGGATATAGTATAGATATTATAAATATACTATTATACTATTTAGACTTACCAATGCACCAGCAACATTCCAGAGGTTTATAAATAAGGAAATACTTAAAAAGGTTAATAATACATTTATTATTATATACCTTAATAATATCCTTATCTTTTCTAACATCTTAAATAAATATGTGAAACATGTACTGAGAGTCTTCTAAGTAATATAAGATATAAGACTAAAATTGAAGTAAATAAAATACCAATTCTATATCCAAGACACTAAATTTCTTAGATACAGGATTACCTTAAAAGGCATCCATATAGACTCAGTTAAGGTATAGATAATCTTAGAATAGCCAATACTAAAGAACATTAAAGAAGTACAATTATTTATAAGATTTATGAACTATTACTAAGGATATATCAACTAATACTTAATAAGGATGGTTGACATCACTAAACTATTAAAAGGGAATCAGGAATTCAAGTGGGGACCAGAACAACAATATACATTTAAACATATGAAAAAGATAATTATAGAGGCACTAATCCTAAGGTTGTAAGACCTATAGAAAGAATATATTATGGAAACTGATATATCTGACTATATTGTGGGAATGAGACTCATATAGATAGGTAACAACAGAAAGCTGCAACCTATTCTATTCTATTTAAGAAAGATGACACCTGCAGAACTAAACTATAATATTTATAATAAGGAATTACTTGCAATTATGATAGCATTTAAGATATGGAGGGTTTATCTAGATAGGGCAAAACACCCAATAATTATAAAAATAGACCACAAGAACCTAACATATTTTATAATAATAAAAGAGCTCACAAGACAACAAGCTAGATGGGTAGAAACATTATCACAATACAATTTCAAGATTTAATACTATAAAGATACTAAGAATAGCCAAGCTAACACACTTAATAAGAGACTAGATTATAAGGTATATAGGAATCCACTATTATCAGTATTATTGACTACTAATAAAGAAAGCAACCTCATATACAATTATTAAATGCTTACAGCAACCAGTAAAGACCTAATTATTAATATAATCTAAATAGCAACACAAACCAACCTATTATAAGGAATAATTCAATAATCTAGTACACCAAACTATGTTATTAATAATGATAGACTTATCTACTTTTATGGATTACTCTATGTACCAGAAAGCCTGTGCACTAATATAATACAAGCATATTACAACAACCTAATTAGAGGATATTTTAGAATAGAAAAGATAGTAGAATAGATTACTAGGAATTACTATTTCCCAAATATGTAATGAAAGGTATAGTAATATATTATCAATTATAATATCTGCTTATAAGATAAACTAATAAGGCATAGGCTATATAGACTATTACAATATCCAAAGATACTGACACAACCATAATAATAGATTATAGTAGACTTCATCACAAAACTATTAGTTTTGTAAGGGAATGATATGATTATGATAGCTATAGATAAGCTAACTAAATACATTCATCTAATACCAATAATAGAATGCATTAATGCAGTAGACATAGTATATTTATTTCTTAAACATATTATTTTACATCATAGAGTGTTAGAACATATTATTTTAAATAGAGATAAGCTATTTATATTAAAATTCTGGAATATGCTTATCAATCTTATGGGGATTGACCACCACCTAACTATAACATACCACCCACAAGCAAATAGATAGACTAAATAGATAAATCAGACTATTAAGCATTACCTAAGACATTATATAAACTATTAATAAGATAATTGAAAGTCATATCTTCTACTTGCCTAATTTGTATTCAATAATGTCATATATTCTAGTACAGGAGAAATACTATTTTTTATAAATTATAGATACAATCTATAGCTAATTAGTAAGCCTAGACTTATTAATATGTCAGCTAAATAAGCATCAACTATATTACAGCATATTACTTAGTTACATTACCAACTCTTAAACAACTTAGACTTTATGAATCTTTGCATATTATGATACTATGATTTATGGCATGAGGATGTACTGCAATTAAAAGAGGGGGAAAAAGCATTTCTTATTATATAAAACATCAAAATAAAATAATCAAGCAAAAAATTAGACCATCAGAAACTAGGACTATTTAAAATTAAATGATAAATTGGATTGATAAACTATAAACTCAAATTATTAGATAGCATGAACTGGATACATCTGATATTTTATATCTTACTATTAGAACCAGCACCTAAATATATCTAAATAGATGAAGACATTAAAATTAAAGAAGCAGATAATAAGTATGAAGTTAAAGAAATACTAGACATCAAAAGAGTCAGAGAAAAATCATACTATTTAGTAAAATAGGAAGGATACCCTATATTAGAAAATATCTGAAAACCTATTAACTATTTGATAAACTGCCAGCACCAGCTTTAGGACTTTTATTAATGAACTAATCAAAATCCACCTAGAATGCCAACAAATTAGAAGAAGGTACTGAAGTCTCTATAGATGCAGCAAGTTATTTCAATCTCTCTTACTCTAGAATCAACTAATCCAACTCTACAAGCTTCTTAGAGGAAGGAGGATCTTCTTTATTCATTTGCTCTATTATAAAGGAGTCATAACCTAGCATGATTAAATTATGCTCTCTTAGTAATTACTGCTGTTTCCTTAAATATTTCACTTTTGCTATCACCTGCATCAGCTAAGCATGTAAGGCCTTAATATTAGCATCCACATCATTAACATCCTTTTTAATTTTATTATATGCATAATTTAGCTGCTGCCATTCACTCTTACTATAGAATTCATGCATATACTTGTGACTGCAATAAGTACATTTAATACAGTTCTTATTTCTTGAATTTATTATGCAGCTATGCCTATTTCAAAGATAGAACTTACAAGAAACTGTTACAATAAATCTAGTTTTTATGATTTCTTGACTTTGATACAAATAATTAGTCATATGCTTAGATGATATAGTGCAACATTCTGAAAGGAAGTTTTGTCTAATGTAAAACATAAGGAATGCTCACTATTTATTATCAGGAATGACAATCCTGAAAGAGGGGAATAATATTATGAACCTAATAGAATAAGGAACAATAATAGCCTGTAGAAGAATGATGCTAATACAAGCTGCACAATACAAAGAAGACAAACAGGTCACATAACTAAAAAGGCTTGGCATTGATATAGGGCTTAGCATTGGTATATGGGTATAGGGCTATACTTGAGGTATACAATATACTTGAATACCCATCAGGACAGGTTATACCTAATATTAGAATTGGATATATAAGGACACTTATTTCTGCCCATATATTTAGTTTTAATTCTTTATGCTTATTATCAGAATGTTACTTGAAGTATAACTTGGGATTATATTCAATTTGTTAGAACTTCTATAATAACTAGTTCTCACCTAACTAGTTAGCCTTACTCTTCTGATTATACTACTTTAAGTGTGAGAAAGGATTGTTGATCATAGGGATACTAGGATAGCATATGATGCATATGACAAGACAGCTATGCATAGCCAAGAGGGCTCAGAGATTGCAGGTGAGAGTCAACCAAATACCAAGTCTAACAGTGTACAGGTCATAGGAAGCCCAGGGTGTGACAGAAAGGTCCTAGGGGGACTACTGAGGGAGACCTGTGAAGGGACCACAGAGGATGAATATATAAGGATGCTCATTCCTGCTCATGTATTTAGTTTTAGTTCTTTGTGCTTATTATCAGAATGTTACTTGAAGTATAACTTGGGACTTTATTTGATTTGCTAGAACTTCTATAACAGCTAGTTCTCACCCAACTAGTTGGCCTTGCCCTTCTGACCATACTGCTTCAAGTGAGAGAGTTAGGGACCACAGGGACACCAGGACAGTGTGTGGTGCATATGATAGGACAGCCATGCACAGCCCAGGGGGCTTAGAGATTGCAGGTCAGAGTCAACCAGATACCAAGTCTAACAGCATACAGGTCATAGGAAGCCCAGGGCATAACACCCTAGTCAAGTATTATATCTTAGGAACCACTACTTCCCCCCCTATATGCAGTATCCCCCTGCAATAGAAAGAGGC
>NIXA01000113.1:0-14081 GCA_002242795.1 Byssochlamys sp. BYSS01
ATGATCCAACATCTTGGAACCCCACAAATCCAAGAAGTCCTTTTGTTTTTCCAGATGAGAAAGCTTGGCCATTGCTGCAGCCACTGCTTCCTATTGTTGATGCACCTCTTGCACTAACCAATCATACTTGCAATCCAATCACTTCCACTCATTCTCACTATGAAACTCCTGCATGCACTTGTGACCACAACAAGAACACTCAGCACAGTTTTTATTCCTTATATCCATAATGCACTTAAAATTGTTTTGCACACACCATTCACAAAGAACAGAGGCTTCAGAACTGCCTCTCAATATTTTGTTATACTATTGAAATCAATTAGTCATGCACTTAGATGATATGATGCAACATTTCAGAAGGAAGTTTTGTCCAACACAAAACACAAGGGACACTCACTATTTATTGTTGAGGACAACAATCCTAGAAAGGGGGAATGATGTTATGAACCTAACAGGATGAGGAATAATGTCAGCCTATAAAGGAGTGCACTAATGCAAGCTGAACAGTGCAAAGGGAACAAACAAGTCACATGACCCAGAGGGCTTGACATTAGTATAAGGCTTGGCATCAGTATACAGGGTTATACTTGGGTATACAGTATACCAGGGTATACAGGCTTATACTCCATAAGGGGGTTATACCTAACATCAAGACAAGATATATAAGGATGCTCATTTCCACCTATGTATTTAGTTTTAGTTCTTCATGCTTATTCTACTAATGTTACTTGAAGTATAACTTGGGACTTATTTGATTTGTTAGAACTTCTATAACAACTAGTTCTCACCCAACTAGTTGGCCTTACTCTTCTGACTGTACTGCTTCAAGTGTGAGAAAGGATTGCAACCATAGGGATGCCAGGACAGTGTGTGGCACATACAACAGGACAGCTGTGCATAGCCAAGAGGGCTCAGAGATTGCAGGTCAGAGTCAACTGAATACCAAGTCTAACAGCGTACAGGTCAACGGAAGCCCAGGGTGTAACACATAGCAAGCTCCCAGTTAGTAAATCCTTATAAGCCAGATGGCCATTATTCCATTGCTCTTTTGATATAGTAAGTAGTATGGCCAGCATGCTAGATCCCTGATTGCTATATTCCATACAGTTTGGAATCTGCCAATGGACAGGATATCTAAGTTCAACAAAATCATAAGCTATTTGGTGAAACATGATTGCAGGAATGCATTGCCTAGCCTTTCACACCAAGTCTAGAAACACTAGCTAAGGTTGCATTCTTATCAGCACACTCTGCCTAGATGCTGACAGGAATCCTTCTTGAGAGGGAATTGGGGATCTCAGTCTACTCACCTTTATCTCATCTCTTCATTTATGCATCATCTGCAAATCAAATGTGGTAACAGCCATATCCTAAAGCAGGTTTTACTAGTCTCCTAGCCTGATTTCTTCAAGCTTTAGAAATGAAGAATAGATACTGCTTGAAGGAGGTGACAATGTGGATAAGGCAAACCAGAAGAGGAAAGCAGTAAGAGAGGTGGTTGAGAAGAGAAGAAGGAGGCTGAGTAGCAGGAGGTGAGGAGCAATATCTGCTCTCTAACTACTACTGTCTAGTAGTCAATGAATGAAAGGAAGCTGTAAATAAAAGGGAGTAGTAAATACATTCTTTATAGCAGATATATGGCTAAGCCATTTACCTTCTACTCCCACTCTGTGTGTGCCATGGCAGCTTGACCATCATGTTGCCTAATTAGGTTTGCATGCAGGACCCTACATTATAAAACACCTTCAGAGAGAGCACTGGCATTGTAGTCACTGAGGAGCCCTTAATAAACATCTAGGAGGCCTACAGGCCCTCAGTGCTATTCTTAACTCTGGCATAACTGCATATTTAGTAACAATCAGAGCTGATTTATCAACCTATTTACTTCTATCCATACATCATATGATTGATAATAGCTTTAACTTCCTAATATGTGTGCTCCATTTCTGACTTTAGGGCATCTAGCTGATTCCTTAGGGTGCTTTCATACTCCTCCCCACAAAGCAGCACAATTGGTTCATTATATAATACATCCTCCAAGTCATGGCAATTGAATCTGTGTGATCAGTTAGGGATGGGAGGCATCTGATACTGGGTACAGATCTTATAGGGGACAAGTTGCTCTAGATAGCAGACACAGTCTATATAATCCTTTTAGTGTAAGTCCCATTAAATGATTGTTTTGAATAACAAAGAAGGTCACATGATTCTAGAACCTACCTTCCAGATGGGAAATATGCTGGATTGTAAAGTCCAGGAGTATCAGAGCATGATCAGCAGCATCTAAGGCCTGCTGGGTAGTATAGCAGAAGATGAGTACAAGGTCACAGAATCTCACTATAGGAGGAGGTCAGTCTGTTATAATACTAAAAACAAACTAAGGAATGGAAAGAAATACCAAAGGCTGCTGTGATGGATATGATGATGGGAAGAGGAGAAATGTAAGTTCTGTAGAGGGAGAAAGGGAGGACTACTAGTTATTTCATGCTAATCTAGTGAATGGGCTATTATCTGTTAAAGGTTTGAGCTGAAGGAGTTGTTGTCATTACATGCATTGGTATGAGCAAGGCTAGAGTCACATATGTGGCTGTGCTTGTAGGCTCAAAGATGATTGAGGTTGGTGATAAGCTTGTGTATTATAGGGATGCTTGTGGATACTGAAATGGATGATGAGTTCAAGCCAAACTTACTGCTGTCCTAGAGATGAATGCACATATGTCTCTCTGCTTGATAGTGTGGCACCCTTCAGGAACATACAGCATCTCAAAGACAAGCAGATCTAAAGCTTCTACAGCTTTGATGATGAGGAAACTGTGTCACCTAGGCTTAGAATAGCACAGTCAAGTGTAGCTACAGCATCCTTCATCAGGCTCACCTCCCTCAAGCCTATGGAGATTGGTCAAGGGCAAGCACAGCAGGTACAGAGTAGGCACACCTTGGATTGGAGAGACTGACCTGCTCTCAATCATGGCATCCCCCCACAACCCCAACAAAGGATTTGTTCACTGCTTCCTTTCATTCACTGACTTCTAGGCAGCTATAGTTGGAGAGTAGATACTGCTCCTAACCTTCTCCTGCTCAGCCTTCTTCTCTTCTTGACCACCTCCCTCACTGCTTTCCACAAGCAACCCATCTCTCCTGGCTTGCCTTGTCCACATCATTGCCTGCTTCCAGCAGCATATATCCTTCATTTCCTAGACTCAGTGTGCAGAAAAGGAGCCTGCATCAACCTTGCAGTGGCACTTACCAGCATTTAGTCCTACAGTCAGGACCTAGACACAACCAGTCCTCCCCATGCTTCAGTGTCATCAGTAAGTGCCTAAATTAGACCAACTGCTTTGGGACATGGCTGTTGTCACATTTGATTCGCTGATGATGCATAGATGAAGAGATGGGTGTGTCCCACACCATCCACCACCCATGTTACTATAGGCAAACTGAGATCTTCACCCCCTCAAGAAAAGGAAGACTCCCTGAGAGTTTAAACTTGGATACCCTGTCTGTTGGTAGATTCCAAACTGCATGGAACACAGCACCCTGCAGATATGATATGGCCCTTACCTCTGTGCTCTCTGTCCCTTTTCTTGTTTATGGGGCAGCTGCTGATCAACAGTAAGGAGGGAGCTGTTAGGGACCTAGCATGCCAGATTTATGAATCCAAAAGCATGCTGTACTCTCTAGGCATTCCCCCTGGATTGTTGATTCTAGAGCCAGGGGTTTATGTGGCTGGGTCAGATATAGGTTGAAGATTTCCAATCAGAATGCAAATTGCAAAGATAGCAAAAGATGGCCATCATGCTGCCTGAAGAAATCCAAGACAGACAGAGGGTGATAAGGCTGGTGACTGAGAGTTCCATGCAGCACACCACAGTAAGAACAAGGCCAAAAAGACCAACACTATCTGTAAGTGTGGATAGGACCCAGATCCTGCTTATGTATGCACTGAGGGATACCCTGCTAACTTTCATGACCATAAACTGTATCAGCTTCTGCAACAAACCCAGTCTCTCTCAATTCATTATGTGAACTGATGCCGCAATTTTGTCGATATCGAAATCAGCGGCTTCTGGGCATGCTCATCTTTCAGTGGGCTGGTCGCCTACAGCACAAAAATCCTTGGTGACTAGGACTGGGAGGAGAGGTTTATAAGGGCCCTTTTCTGACTACTCCTCACCTCCTCTTCTCCCTTCATCATTTGATGGCAGTCTGACTTAACCTGATCAAGCCTACTCTTCTCAAAGTGCTAGTGAACAGGGGGATCGACTCAAGCCTGGTCAGAACAGGCAGATTGATATAGGGTGGAGGAGAAGAAGTAGGAATGAACAACACAATACTACAACACAAAAGAAGAATAATATCCCATTACCTAATGCACTCTGCACATAGGTGTCTCCTGAATTCCTTAATGTATGCACACATTGCCTTGATCCTGTAATGGATGATCTCCCCTAAGTCTAGCTACCTGCAAGTTTTTATGTATGACTTATGTATCACCTGACCCCCCACTATATCTTATCCCCCCCCTGAAAATCAGCTGTCTCTAGCTGATTGCATATCCAGTTGTATCACACTGAGGAAATCATTAATGGGCAACCCCAACTCCTATTGTTGATAGTAAGAGGTTTTGCCAAAAGTGGCTCTTTCTGCTAGTTGAAATGCAGTGAAAGCTTGCTGCACTATATAACAAGCCTCTTCTCACCAACTGTGAATGTATTCATGCACAAGAGAAATGCCTGATCCAAAGAGAATTCAAAGCTTGAGCTGGATGAGAGTATTGTCCTATTTAAGCTGGCCAATCAAGGCATCTGAAATACCATCTAGGCCTGCAAGCAGAATAGATACTGGGAAGGAGTAAGAGATGAGTCTGTAACAATTTTTCCATCCAGATGGTGATGACAGTCTTAGCATCAAGTCTTAATGCACATTCACAAGCTCTGCCCAAGTTCCTCCTTCTAGGAGTTCTAAAGTTTCATGATCCTCTTCAATGCCAACAAACCAGGAAAGCATTATGTATCAAACTATAGTTGTAGGCCCTATTGATCCATATGGTAATCTAGGGTGTGTGATCCTAACATCCAATCCTTTGCAGGGAATCAGGGTCTAATCAGTGCTAAAATGGGCTGCATTAGTATTGTCCCATTCCACCTTTAAGATTTGGCAAATGTTGTTTGACAACTTTGATCCACAGGATTGAGTGTGCTGATACTATTCTCTAAGATGATTATGTATGCCCAGGATGATAACTGTGCAACTATTTACATTCTCATTATCTAATGACAGACTCTCCTGTATAGTGTTCAAACCTCTTCCCTCCTTAACAGCATGAGTAACATTAATATTAATATGTTTGAACTCTGTTTTGTCTCCAGGCACAGCATATTTGGCATAGTACAGATAGGAAATGAGATAATGGCAGCAATCTGGTTGCATAAGAATGTAGAAAAGGTAGTATGCAGGGTCCTATCTCATAAGCTGCTGTATAAGAGAGTAGTATGCATTCTGAAGCCAACTAAAATTAGAATGACCATTCACCATTTACAGGTGATAACAATAGCAATCAAACTCAGATCAGAATAGCTCCATCAATCCAATGTCTTCCCACCACAATATTAGCCTAGGGATATTAACTAAACTATTATGCTTCCAGGTTTCTTCTAGGTTTTCTGGGTCCATACATATTATTGCTTTTGCCATAACTGAATCAAAAGTGAGGTCTGTAGCACTGGGGACTAGATTAGATAAGGGTATGTGGCCAAACTTATAGAGCCCCAACTCATCACTAAAAAGCTCTAATTGTTGCAATCTCAAAAACCATATAGAGGTGCTTTCAGCAACTCTTATTTATTTAAGGATCCAGCAGTTCTGTATGTATACATAAAATTGTTATAAGAGGTCTCTATATTGCAAGTCATTGTGCTTCAAGCCAAGCTGGATGCATAGCATACATAAGTGATGATAGTATAAGTAAGGATTGAGGGTCTCAAGTATGTTATTCACTTCTTCAAGAAAACTCTTTACACTTTCTCCTCACAGCTTGTCATCTTGGCAAAAGAGGTTGGATAGCTCTTGCTTGTTAGATTCACAAGAACATATAGAATGTTTGGAAAATTTGAATTCAGATATTGTTTAAGACTCAGAACTTTCATTATGGAACTGATCAGGTTCTTCTTGTTCATCAGAAGAAACTATAGACAAGGAAGATGTCTTAGACTATGCATCTGTCATTATTATATCTCTATCAAACTCTGCATCATCTCTAATTGGTCTAATAGTGAACAGAAAGTCTGGAGGCAGTATCCTTAGGGTTTCTTCTTCTTACAGAATCAGCTTATGACTCCATACTTGATATATCAGGTTCATCTTGTCTCCTTCATTTATTTCATGTCACAATTTGTCTTGTGGTTTATTTATTAGGGGCAGTAAGGTGACAGCTTGGTAAGTATAAAGTAAGGTGGGAAGCTTAAGATCATCTCTTCTTAGATTTGCTTGGTGAAGCTCTTTATCTGTTGGAGGAGGAACTTCTAGATTTGCTAAAGTCTGGGTCACATTACTTGTAGTTATTGTAATCTCCTTTTGCTGGCCTTGCTGCTGTTTTCCTTCAACCCCAATAATCTGTACATACATATGATGACTTAGTGTGCAAAGGAACTCATTAAATATTTATCCTTTCTTTACAAATGTTTGAATATGCTCTGCCATGGTCCTTGAGCAGATGAGATACTAAAACTTTTTAATTGTTTCCAGACCCTAATTCCATTTGACTGTCCTCTTGATAACCAGCATTTCACCATCATAAGAGTATATGCAAGCTTGAGTTGCTCTTACTTGTTTCTATTGCTCATCAAAATCTTTGTTTGACATCAGACCCTTCCACAACTTTTAGTTCTCCACATAATCAAGGACTGTAATAATCTTGCATTCTTTCTTCTCTTAGTGGTGTTCCAATAGGTAATAGAGTTCCAACACATATCTATAGTGCAGAAGTTCTGGCTGCTGTTTGATAAAGACAATCACCTGCTTAACAGATGCAAATTGTTCATCAGCAATAACTAGTACATGTAGAGGCATAGTGATCTTAATATTCAGTTTCAGCACAGTAACACATAACAAGAGGAAATACAGGCATCATGTACTTGAAACAAATTATCAAGAAAAGAACTGAAGAAGAAGTTGCAATCAAAAAAAAAAAACACAAAGGAACAAAGGAAAAGAGATAAGGAAAGATAGGTGGTGGCTTATCCACTATCCCTAGTCTATCAAGTAAATGGAAAACACCCTTTACTAATGCATCTCTGTTTGTTGCATTTTATTCATGTGTGGGGACCACAACTGCAAGGTCCCAACCATCTGGCATGAATTCTGCATTGTTAGCAACTTCTACACCATTATTTTCTTCCATATCAGCACTATATGCAACTCCCAAATCTGCATTAAGTTCATATACATTTAGTGCAGAGTCTGACTTGGTGTTCTGGTTATCTAGGCACACCTCATCCCCCCCCTAAAAATGGAAATGCTTCAAATAATTGCTGGCAACAGTCCCTTAGAGGACAGTTCCATCAAGTTCACAAATAATATAGGAACCATTGTTGTTGTCTTTATGAATGTGGTATGGTCCAAGCCAATGAAACTATAAGATATTGGCAGAAGACATGTCTGCATCCTTAACTGTATTATATAGAAGGATAGGATCTCCTGGCATCAATGCTTCACATCAGATAGTAAGCAAGGATGGATCCTATACATTAAGTAGAACAGACTGACATCAGTTATGCTATGGATACAAATATGTGTTGCAAAAAGTGACTGTAATAGATACTCATCCCATAGATAGGTTGGTTTCCCTATTAAATAATGCATCAACATGCATCTGAGGAGACATTGAGGTTTTCAACCTTACTATTTGTTTATGGGTGATATGGCATGATCATCTGATGCTTAGCTTGAAGTAAGTGAATGTATTGTTTGACTAAGTGAGACAGTAAGTTGGGTCCATTATCTGTCAAGAATTTGCATAGAGTTCAGTAATTAACATAGATCTCATTATATAGGAACTTTATAATTGCTTCTTTAATGGCTTCTGGTAATGCCTTGGCCAAAGGCCAGCCAGTAGCATAATTAATCATAGTAATTATCTAATAGTTGCCATTCAGAGTGGTTAGTAGGGGGCTAATTAGGTTAAGGGCCTAATGTTTGAGGGGTTGCATTCCTTATTGTACTAGGTGTTGAGCTTCTTCTCATTCTAAGGTGCATTTCAATCTTTGGGAGACCTGATAATTTAGGTAAGTCTATGTAACTTGCTGGATATCATCCTTTATAGACAGCTATTAGGTACAGTTGCTGATAGCACCTAATAATCCAGAGTGTCCCAGATGTCCATATTCCTTATGCATCCAATAAATGAAACTATCATATGTAGGCACCTCCAGGTATGATGCTAGAATGTCATTATCAATGTGGAATAATGCCTCAGCATCCTCATCAATCAGAGAGGGAAAGGGTTAGATTCTAAAATCTGATGCAGTACATCAAATATAATGTTTAAGACTAGGGTTTGCAGGTGGAGTACCAGACTTGAGATATTCCATTATAGTGAGCAGCCATTCTTCTTTAGAAAAGGAGGGTTCTCATAGTCCAATAATCTGGATCTGTGGAGTACTATTATCTTCTGCTATTTAAGCATTCTGATGCTTGAGGAAATCCAGTCAGCAGCTTATAGCATTAGGGATAATAGCTTCAGATCCTTACTAATAACAAATACAGAGACAGTAGCTTTGAAATTCTTCTATCCAATAGGCAAGATATTTTAAATACATCTTTGTTGTCTGCAAGTACTATAAATGGGCATGATTAGTGATTACAGTTGTGGTGGTACTATTTTCAATATAATAGTCCCATGTTCACAAGGCTTCCTTTATGGCAAGTAGCTCTTTTTTGTGAGTAGGGTAATTTAATTCAGCTTCTATCTATTGAATGCAACTGGATGTAGATAGCCTTAATCATTCTCTTGCATTAGCACATATCTGAGGGCCCATTCTGAAGCATCAGTTTTAATTGTAAACAGTCAAATAATGTCAGGTTGGTAGAGGACAGGTCTAGTAGTAAGGAGATCCTTAAGCTGTAGAAAAGCTGATTAGCAAGTTGCATGCCATATAATTACATGATTCTATTCACAGGTTTCATTCTCTGGAGTCTTAAGGAGGTCATGAAGCAGGGCATAGATCTTTAAAAAATCTTTTATAAAGCATCAATAATAGGTAGCTAATCCAATAAATTGATGAGCTTTATGTGCATCCATAGGCTGAGGCCAATCCTTAATAATGTTAGACTTTGCTGGTTGCAGTCATAATTCTTTATTGCTAATTATATATCCACAGAAATCAAGGCTATATTATAAGAATATGTACAACTTGTTGCTTTGTAATGCCTCTAGCACTATATGTAACACATAATAGTGTTCTTCTTTTATCTCTATAAAGACTAGAATATCATTCAAATAGTCAAGCACATTCTTCCTCAAAAAATAATGAAGAGCATGATTCATAATTAATTAGAACATTCTGAAAGCTCTGATAAGTCCAAAAGGCATAGCAAGCCATTCAAATTTACTAAAGATGGTGTTGAACACTGTCTTCTGTATTATACTATCCTCTAACAGAATCTGCCAATATCTAGATAATAGATTGAGCTTGGATAAGTACTTGGCTCATCTAACTATGTTGACAGCTCATCTATTCAGGATAGAGGATAGCCATTCTTTTTAGACAATCAGTTCAACACCTAGTAATTAATGCACATACACCATACACTATCAGCTTTTCAAATAAAGATAATAGGGAATCCCCACAGGCTTGATGATGGCTGTATTAGGCCTTATTTGAGGAGATATTGAATCTGTTTCATTAGTTCTTCATGCTTTTCATGCAATAAGGGGTAGAGACTAATATTGACAGGTTATACATTGTTAGTATCAATAGGATGCTTAACTTTATGATTAGATAGGTGATCATCAGGTAATTCACTTTAAAACATATTCTGATAGTCCTATAATATGCTTTGAATGGTACCATTAATGTGCTCCATAATGAATTCAGGATCACTTATCATTTTCTTACAGAACATCCATAATCATGCATCCAAGCACTTCTATTAGGCCTAGTATACAGCTTGAGTGGCTAAGCACACAAGCTTCCTAAGGAAGGAGCTCTTGATCTTCCTGTAAAAGTCCATTGAATAATATGTTTGTGGCCTTGTTGATTCTAGATTGTTATCTTAGTTCAGTGTTAGTGAATGACTGGGTTATGCTAGCAAAGCCAATCTCTTCCCAAGATAATATTATATTTGGAGACATCCAACACCCACATTATTATTTAAGCCTTCCATATACCTAGCTGTAGGTGTACCATACAGTATTCATTCATCAATATTTCTTCTCCATTTGCTAACTCTACATACAAGGAAGTCCTAGCCTTCAATCAGTATTCAACTAGTAATCAGTCAGCAGTTTTACTTGATATAAATGCATGACTTGAACTGCTATTAACTAGTGCATAACCATTAATCTGCTTAGCAGAAGGTCTATATTTACACTAGAATAAAAGAAGGTTGGGATCCAGCACATTCAAGTGTGCCTTACATATCCATAGATTATGAATATAGTCTCATTTATGCTGTCTCATTTCTACTATTAGGTCCAAGAGGTCTTCCACTTCCAGATCCTTAATTGTGGAAGCTTCCTGAAGATGGCTTACTAAAGCCTCCAAATCTAGCTGCTATTCTCTTTTTCTAAAGGACTATTATTTACAGACTTATCCTTTAGTTGCTTGTTATTTAAGGATTCATTCTTTGGTAGTTCCTTCTTCTCTTGTGATTGCTTACTGCATTTGCAATTAGTAGCTGAGTGATCCTGCCCTCCACATTTAAAGCACACTTAATATTTCTGACACTAAGGCTTCCATATAGGGGAATTCTTTTTTGGGTGCTTGTTACTATTAGCAATAGCATTTAAACATTCTGTATTAACATTCATTAGATTATTATAGAAGGAATTGTCTCCTGTTGTTAAGGGTACCAATCAAATAATATAAGCAGATAAGGTAGCTTTATGTTTGTACTAAATGAACATATTTAACAACATCTTTGTCTTTCAGGGTTTTCTAGATGTAGATGTGGTTGTTCTAGAATAACTTGTGAATGGACAGGTTCTTAAAAATCTGTAGGTAGGCATAATTTGGTCTCTCCATAAAATGTAAGAAGTGGGTGTAATTTAAATAAGTTGCAAATTCTTTAGGGAGTCCATTGCAGAGAACTTCAGCTGGGGTTGCCTCCTTCTTCTCTATGATCTGGTCATACTTCTACTTCTTAGTAGCAGCTTTTAGTTTCTGCTATAGAAGTGAGCTGTAGCAGAAGTAGATCAAAATATAGTCTAATGCCTCTATATCATTATAAAAAGACTGCTGAATACCTTTATGTGTATTGATGCTGGAGTAGTGAATAGTATCTATAAGGTTTTAGTTCTCTTAGTATGAAATGTGAATGTGAGTTTTGGGATTAAAGTATTGCTTTACAAGACTAAAATCAACAATATAAACCTGGGTTGCAAGCTTACTAATACCCATTATGATGTTGTCTGGTTTAATATCTTGGTGAATGAAGGACTTATTATGGATCTACTTGAGTTATGAGATGAGCTGATCAGCCAGCTGAAGTATAGTCTTCAATAAGAAGTTCTAGTTACAATAGTTGAATAGATCCTCTAGGAGATGGCCCATAATCATAAAGTTATAATCATATTCAACACCATACTAGTAAATGAAAGGGATCCTAATACCATCAGCAAGATGCTTATAGATATAATACTTATATTTAAGCTGGGGATGCTTTGCTTTAGTGTTCTCAAGTTTCATAGCAACTTCCTTATCAGTAATGATATTTTGTCAGGACTACAAAAGTGATGACTATTATATATAGGTTTGATAGGCTCTGCTGATGAATTATTTAGTGATTACTCTTTTCAGACCAGATATCTATTACTGATAGAACTTTCCAGAAGATGAGTATTGCCTGTAGAAGAAGAATGCAAGAGGGCTGAAGATGAAATCTGGATATTAGAGTGAATTGAAAGTGAATTGGATCTTAAATTATATTGAAGATCAGAATTTGCTAGGCTATTAATATAAGGACTGACTACTTCTGATTATGCATTAAGCATTTTGTATATGTCCATACTAGACAGGTCTTGCAAGATAAGGAGAGATTCAGATTCATAGTAGTGTCCTTAGTATGCATTGATAGGAATTAGAAAGATAGGGAAATGAATAAAAATATACAGGATGACCCTGACTGACAGAAGGTTATTACAATAAGATAATTAGTTGAGAACATATTAATATAACCAGTAAGGCATAAGTGGCTTTATTATTATATGCAGGCCAGCAGGAACCACAGGTATAGAAAGTTTGAAGGGGCTTTATATGAAGTAACTTCATGTATAATAATCCCCAGAACCCTAGTCCAACCACCAGTAACTGGATGAGAAGTGATATCCATATATAGTCTACTAAAAACATTAATAAATGATATAGAAGCCAATGATTTAGGTTACTTCATTATGGATTAAGCATCTAGCCATTATAGGGCCAATAGGTATTGCAAGTTCTATTACTAAGCTGAGTCTTGAGGCTAGTATATTTTAGATAAATCTTTAATAGATACAATTAATCAAAGAATTATATTGTCCTAAGTATTCTAGGCTTTTCTCTTTAGACAGCCATTTAAAGAGCTGGGTTCATCTATACATCAATAAAAAGAAACAGGTGATGAGATGACTAGCAATAAAGGGAATCCTCATTTTCTAAATTGCTATGTTAATAGCAGCATCCTTAAGTACTGTAATATCACTTTGCATTTGGTTTTCTCTAATTATTAAGGATGATCTATCTTGGCTTTCCTTACGAAGCAAGAAGCCCATTATCCTCCTACAGACTATAGGGGGAATTCTGATCTTATTTAGCTTACTAGCATCATTAGGCTTAGCAGTATATTAATCTGTTTTCAAAGGTGGTTAGTATTGCTAAGGAGTTGCTTTACTGTGGCTGAGTTATCTATAGACCCCTTTAGGCCTATTTTGCTAGTAGAACTAGGCTTTCTACTCCTTCTACTAATAGTCAATAAGGTATGGGAATTAAATACAAGTTTTCAGTAACTCTATAGGATGCTACTAACATTAAAAAGTTCCTTGATCTCACCAATCAACATTCTTAGATGATCAATATTTTCATTATTTTCCCTGTACTCAAGGCAATGCTGTTAGTAATGTAAGTGATATCTTATAGAAAACAGACCCACTAACAATTGAAAGAAGTTAGGTTTTTCTTTAACTATATACCTGCTAGAGTTTGATATATTCTTTATTTATTTGTCTTTGCACTCACAAGTTGTGAAATACTCTTTCTTAGAGCATAGTATTTTTAGCTTTGGATGATTTGTAGATGACTGAATACATTAATTTTAAAGTATATTCTATATGCAGACTTCTTCTAACATACATCTTAGGCTTCCCAACATTAATAAGCTCTTAAGGCAGTAGCCTTAATTGTGGCATTACTATATTTCATCTTAGTGGTTATCATAATTGCTGCAAGTATTTTATAATTTCTAGAAATGCTATTAGCAATAGTAAGTGTCTCTCCATAGTTCTAAATCATAACTAACCCTTGGAAGCTCCAAGTTGCCTTATTGAGCCTGATGAAGTTGGTGGTGCCCTATTTTCTTTCTAGGGAATCAGAAGCTTTTAACTAAGTTTGCACCCCCATCTAAGATCAGTAGAAATTTTCTTGTATTAGATCATTAAAACTAGTAAGTAACACATTTATAGCTTCTTTCTACTTGCTAAATGGATAGTAGTTTCTACCTAATTAGGCAGCAAAAAACTTATATCATATGTTCTTGCCCCTCTGCCTTAATAATTTTAATCTCTTTTTTTAAACTTGTGCTATTAGATGCATGTTACCAACATTTAGTCTCACCTACATAACTCAGGAGACTGGTCCTGCGGCGCCGCCCCGCTCCATCCCCCCCCC
>NIXA01000114.1:0-12438 GCA_002242795.1 Byssochlamys sp. BYSS01
TTTTTTTTTTTTTTTTTTTTTTTTTTTTTTTTTTTTTTTTTTTTTTTTTTTTTTCACCCTGCTCCTCTTATTTCATCTGCAATTAACCAGTGACTACCTAGCGAGACGACTCATCGTCGGTCTTGCGCACGGAACTCGGAGGTGGAGGCGCAGAAAATAGCGCATTGAAAGTGGAGAAGAAGCTCTTCCGGAACTGTGATAATGAAAAGACATCACCCCGTTAGCTCGACTCTGAACCCATACAGCATTCGTGAACAAAGATGAAGTGGGCAAAGCACTCACATCATCAAATGGACTTCCTCGCTCATCCCATTCCATGAAGAGGACTGTATACACTAGGACAACTGCATCAAGACGGTCATTATCAGTTATCTAGGAGACTCTCTCCTTCATTTCGAATCCACGCTCTCTTTCTCTCCCCATACGTCATGTCGATGGACACTTACAGCCTATGATCCCCCATTGCATTAACTTTGTAGCCTTCATCCACTTCGGTCGTGCGTATTTCAGAGCCGCGCGACGGCGGTACTTCCGTTCTAGACGGAATTGGTGTTTCGGGGACAGCTTGGTCATGTCAGGGGGCCATAGCCGTTTCGGCTGGTAGGGACTGTAGTACGCGTCTGGTCCAGGTCCATCGTGTAGTCCTTCTTCGTATGGTTCTACTGGTTCCTGTGGTTGGCGAGGTTGCGTGTTTAAGTCCGCTTTGGGTTGTGGAGGGAAGCGGAAGGCGGATGAAGAGGATGATGATGGTCGGCGAGTTACGGCATTAGATACTCCTATCTACATCGAATGCCATCAGTCGTCGATTCCTATCATGAAAGACTGAATTCGTCAGACTCACAGTGTTTCGCAGTAGTGTGGAGGGTCCACCTCTGCGGACGAGCCCCAAGGGGGGAGGCCATGCCGAGGATTGGCAGGTGGACACCGGAGCGGATAAGGCAGCTCTGCGCATCAGATGCGAGGGAAGTGCCATTGGCGTGGAGAGTTGCGGAGGGCGACGAATGCAGGTATAGACAGCACCGTGCAGTTGTATCTCCGTTCCTTCACATGCGTCGGCCACCCGCGGTGCTTTCGGCATCCCGTGACCTGCCGGGTCAACGATGATGCGAAACAAGCCTCGGTTCGTTCACAAGCTTGGAGAGGGCAAGGTCCGAATGACATCGCCAGGACGTCCGAACCAGCCTATTTATTAAGCCAAGGGAGCCTTCTGCTTTTACTGCTCCCCTTCTAGTTCGGCCAGAAGTACCCTATTGTCTTTTACCACTTAGTTATTTTTGCTGTCTGTTGATCGTTTCCTTCGTACCACCATCATGTCTTCTGGTGAGTAGTTCTAGGGTTCTAGTGGCGGTGTCGCATTCGTCTCTCCTCACCTTAGTCGACCGCGGGGTGTGTTTCTGTGCTGACGAGTACTTCATTGTTTCTAGCTCAACAACGTCTCTCCCAAGTCGCTTCCCATTTCGGGTCTGGCGCCAAGAAGGGCGTTTCTGCCCTTACTGAAAAGCACCCAGATGACATCGTCGTTACGGCAGCTCTCCGCTCCGCCATAACCAAGGCCGGAAAAGGTGGCTTCAAGGATACCGCCGGCGCAGACATTCTTGTTGGTGTCTTCAAGGGTCTGATCGAGCGCTCTGGAATCGATCCCACCCTGGTTGAGGATATCGCTGTGGGTAACGTTCTCGCACCTGGTGCTGGTGCCACCGAGTTCCGTGCCGCTGCCCTCGTCGCCGGTTTCCCAGAGACAACGGCTGTCAAGGGTCTGAACAGGCAATGTTCCAGTGGCTTGATGGCTATTGCGGATATTGCCAACGCCATCAAGTCGGGTATGATCGAGATTGGTATTGGTGCTGGTGTTGAGAGCATGACCTCTCAATATGGGTATGCCTTTCGCCCCTCCCCGTCAATTTTTCTTATACTCGATATTGACCTATCTATCTTATCTACAGACCGTCCGCTGTGACTGAGTTCTCTGATCTCCTTGAGGAGCACACCGAATCAGCTAACTGCAAGGTTCCCATGGGTGTTCTGTCGGAGGATATGGCCAAGGATCGCAACATCAGTCGTGAATCTCAGGATGCCTTCGCCGCCTCCTCGTACCAGAAGGCGCTCAAGGCCCAGCAGACCGGTCTTTTCAACGAGGAGATCCACCCTATCGATGTCAAGTGGACGGACCCGAAGACCGGCGAGGAGAAGACCATCACCGTCAAGGCGGACGATGGGATCCGCACTGGTATCACCGCCGAGTCTCTAGCCAAGATCCGTCCTGCCTTTGCCGAGAAGGGCTCCATCCACGCTGGTAACGCATCTCAGGTTTCTGACGGTGCTGCCGCTGTCCTTCTCATGAAGCGCTCTACTGCCGAGCGCCTCGGACAGAAGGTCCTTGGCAAGTACGTCGCTGCCAGCGTTGTCGGTGTCCCACCGCTGCTCATGGGCATTGGTCCCTGGAAGGCCATCCCCGTGGCCCTGGAAAAGGCTGGTATCACCAAGGATGATGTTGACATCTACGAGATCAATGAGGCCTTTGCCTCACAGTGCGTATGGTGTGTAAACGAACTCGGCCTACCTTTGGAAAAGGTCAACCCCAAAGGAGGTGCTATTGCATTCGGACACCCGCTGGGATGCACAGGAGCCAGGCAGGTCAGTACGCTCCTGACGGAGTTGAAGCGGACCAACAAGAAGATCGGTGTGACGAGCATGTGCGTCGGGACAGGTATGGGAATGGCTGCCGTTTGGGTTGCTGAGTAAAGGGGCAAATTGTTCGACCTCTGCTCTTCCAAAAATTTTCTACTTTTCACAGCGACTTGTTGGCTTGGGTTTATACCTCTTTATCTTTTTCCTCTGTTGTATTCACTACCGGCATCGGAACGGCCTCAAGGAATGGGTGTATGTCTTTGTTTTTTTTTTGTGTGTGTCCTAAGTACGGGATATATAGATGAACCTAAAATTCATTCACATGTATGAGTGTCTCCCTTGTGAATCAATTGCAACAAGAGATGCAATTGAAACACGTCAAATCAAATTTTCGTCCTGAATTTCTTAAAGGCCGCAAAAACAGTCTCACCCGCGGCAACCGCTTCTTTAACCTTGTCATCTATAGCGATGAGTTTCGGCATCACCTCGAGAACCTGATCCAGCAGGTCTCGCGGTATGGCCACGATGCCTTCAGCGGGATCGCAAACGATAATATCCCCCGGCCTGACTTCAACGCCCGATACACGAATAGGCAGGTTCCGAGTAGCAGGTTTGGACTCGGCGCCTGTTCCGACTGTTGAGGTTGAGTGAGCCCAGACCTGTTTCGGGGTTAGTTACGTTACCGTGGAGCTGAAACTGGGATCCCGCACTCAAATGTATAAGGTTGAGAGAAACGATAAATGGATGCCAAAAAGTCACTCACAGGAAACTCTAAGGCGCGCATCTCGCCTACGTCCCTGACTCGTCCATCGACAATCGCGGCCTGGACGCCCTGCACCTTCATCCGGGTGGCCATGATGCCTCCCACGGCAGCACAGTACTGGCCCGCAGGCTGTTCGACAAGTACAATCGTTCCGGGCTCGGTATGATCGACCCAGTGAGTTCCGGGTGGAAATCCGTGCTGCTCGATATTGATCTCCGGATCTGTCCCCTTTCCGAACGGGAGGGGCTCGTCCTTGGGGATGAATTTGAATGTTGCCGCCGGGCCGATTATCTTCTTCTGGTTTGATGTCGGAGAGAAGGAGACTTGGCGAGAACGAATTTCAGACGTTCCCAAGAATTAGTTACGTTCGTATAAACTAAACTGTAGGTAGAGCAATCCATTACTCTCTACCTAGGTGCTGGTATTCTTACCGAAATCAGCAAGATACCCGGCTCGCGCCGTTGTCCCCGGTGGTACTTTTTGGAGTTTGAGGAGAGCATCGGATACCTAGATCTTTATTAGCAACTATATAAGCAGAGCAGTTGAGAAATTCATGATGAGTGAACTGCATACATCACAAGCAGTATAGTTGTGGAGTATCTTGATCTTTTCCGGCTCGATTGACAGCCCACTAGCCGATGACGATGACATAGTAGTGAGAGTCCTCGTTGCTGGTGACAGACGGAAAGATCTGGGATAAGCCCAATTGAGAATCCTACTGTTTACCGCTCGCGACGAGGAAGCGTAGCACCTGGTTTGGAGAGAGAACATATGACGAGAACGGTAGAAGTCGTTGACATCCGACTTCGAAGACTGCGGGTCGTCTGGTGGCCACTTGTGCGCTCTGCCCCGTCGATGATCTTCGCGATGACAATGAAGGGAAGTATGAAGTTCCAAGGTTATATGCTTGTCTAAAACACTTTTATAATCCAAATATCTACACAGCTCGCGTCTGCTTCATGTGAGATGCATCTTCTCTCCGATTGCTTGCCGTGACGATCTGATCGATAACCGAGGGTCTACGGAGCGTCCCGTTCCAGCGCATACTCGATGCAATTGGTTCTGCCGATGGCGCGTCGGACCTGACGAGATGCCAACAATCCATAGCCATAATCAACAGCGTAAGTAATTCGAACTGGGTTGGCTTGTATATCTAAATATCTCAAGAGTACATCGGCAGCTCTATCCGGCGACGAAACAGCCTCCAAGTTTGTTGATGTAGGAGACTCTAATTCCGCTATTGTCGTATGGAAGATAGGTCTACGAGACGGTCAAGGCTATGCCCTATTTCTGGAAGAGCAGGACAGGTAGAGAAAGAAGCTATACAAAAACAAAAGAAAATAATTACAGAAAGAAAACGCCTTTCACTGTACCAACCATCATCTGGTTCCGTGATGACACCTAATTACTTCACAACTGCATCTGCGAGCCACAAGCTAATTCCTTTGGAGCCCAACTCTTTGGTTTGCGACTACTTTCTCAGTCTAGCTGACGCCTAGAAAATTTCCGCCAATGGCATACAACTTACGACGCGTCAGATCCTCGCTTCCGATCACGAGACATAAAAAGTCAAAGGGAAATAGATTCAATGACAACTCGCAGCGGAATATTTATGGAGACATCCGTGAGCGAGTATATTGAGGATTAATAAGGCACATGACGGCTTTCAAAAGTTTCGTTCTTTTCATTGTGGTTGGATTATAGACAGTCAAAACTCTATGAAAACCGGACTGACGTCCTGCTATCTTGACACGGACTATGAGGGACAACGCATAATACCGACTTAAAAGATCCGTTTCTCCAACTGTTTAAAAAGCCATTAGTATCTATTCGTCATACGCAAAGTCGCATTCAGCCGTACCTTCCATGGATTGTTGACTTCGAACCCTTTTGGAGCCACTGGGTTGGTCGACTGCCCTCGCTTGGTCCCCGTGATTCGCATATCTCTCTCCATCACTGTTCGAAGTTCGACGGCCATTAGCGGTAGCGTTCAAAGTCACAGGGAGTCTATAGACAGGAGTCCAAGTCACCTACTTTGCTGTCTGATTGTTAGCCAGAACTGTACTGATCATTCGAATAGCACAAACAATTCTTACTCTATCCCAAGTGTCTAGATTCCACCGCGTCTTCTTGCCCTCATTTGCAAATCGCTTGACAATACCGAGACCAGCGCCGGTGACGCCAATCATCTGCAATTTCACAGTGAGTTGTTGGTAACGTCAAATCGGACGTTGCGCATCGATCAAGTGTAGTACGTACCGTGATGACGAGCCCATAGGGGATCAAAGCCTCAAAGGGGACACCCATGTTGTGCGTGGAGAGGTATGACAGTAAAGAAAGGTCACTCAAAGACCGAATGAGAGAGGAACGCGCAATTGACGTCGAGATAATACATCCGCAGTGCCTGAAGTGCAAACGGGGGGAGGTTTAGCGCCGCTTCCGATTCGATCACCGCCAAGACCAAATATGGTTTAGCGTATCTCGGGGTCAAAGTCCGATGAGTCAGCAACTGTCACCGACCTCACAAGGCGAGAAGAAGGGGGGTGGTGTTGCCCCCGGATCGATTTGATCGCAAATAGGACCGCAGGCAGTGCCCTTTTTGCTGAATAACGCGTCGATATCTACAATCTTGAAGGTCTTCTATGTGTCTGTCTAGTGGTAAGTTTTTTTTCCCGCTGTCGCGCGCGTAATTTAGCAGTCTACGAGTCCCTTTCCAAGAGCTAGCTCCACTGACACTTGGCAGAGAATTCAGCGCAGACTGCTTGGGAAAACACTGGAATTGTGAATCTAGATACACATATCACTCCTGTTCTCGCTAAGCCACGAGATTGCTGTTGCAGAACCCTCTATCGCTTCACGACTTGCCCACCTTGATTCTCCATGTTCCTCCCACTTGGCGCCAGGGGAATCCTGTTCGTGGCTGGGAAGCATGAGTAGGTTCGCCTGCTGCGTTGTTCTACGAAGTCACATACTTTAGGGAGCGCGGGAGACAGGAGTTCACATGTCCAACCTGGCGACTGCGGTAACGTATACAATGGTGGCAACCGTGCCGCCGTCACCTGTGGACAGAGAGATGAAGTCGCAGGCGCGCTTGGCAGGTAACCAGGATGCAGCGCGAGAGGCAGAGGAAACAGACCTGCGCCGGATGGATCAGCAGCTCCAGGAAGCTGTTCATCGAGCGTACTCGGGCGAGGAAGCTGAAGAGGCTGAGCGTGAGGTCACCGCAGTTACTGAAGTCGATGGAGAACGAGGATCGGATATTGATGCTGATGGCGATTATGATGAGTCCGAGCCTGTTGGTGCTGTCAAACTACCTGACGGCCCTGACCTCTCGGACGATGAGGAGGCTGCTTCCGAAGCAGTCGATGGAGACGATGCTGATCCACTTTATGAAAACGAGAACCAAAGTGATAAAGAAGACGAATCTACTTCGAGCAGTAGGGAGTTCGGGGTTGATGAGGAGGAATGGGTAGAAGATAGCCGTCGACACGGAGAACGCGATGCTGATAACTCTGCCCGCGCCAATTGCATGTGAGTGGTCTATCCATGTTCCGTTTATAATTCCTCGTGGTGTGTGGTGTGTGTTATTGATAATCGTAGATTTTGCAACGAGGATGAGATTCACGATCCGAGCGAGGAATTCGAGGAGTACCTGAGTTGCGGCGTATGTGGTGATCATTGTAAGTGAAGTCTGATTTGCGGGCCGAGAAAAAGCTTAGCACACCCTTTCGACATTTCGGTGGTCCTTGCTGACTTGGAAATCCAACAATAGCCCATCGACAATGTGCCCGAGAACATGATGCACTACGTGAAGGTACGTCAATTTTCTTAGTGTTTACTGTTATTTATTTTATTCCCTTGTCATTTTGCGAACCCGTTATCTTTCCGTTATTTCCTTTTCGCTTACTTCGTTTTAGATGAAGACGAATGGCGATGCCCGAACTGCATACGGAATCAGCTGGAGGCCAGGTCTGTGCGTAAGAGCAGTGCGTCGCGGCGGAGGGATCCAGCGTCTCATTTGCCGAAAGAGCTCTTGCCGGCGCACAGAGGGTTACGGCATTCCATTTTTAATGATGTGACCATGAATGGGGATTTGATGAACAGCTCGCGATCTCTGCGAAAGAGAAAGACTTCGTCCATCGAAGTCGAAGAGCACATTCCTGTCCTCCGGAAACGGCAAAGAGGAGCGTCTTTTCGCTCTGACCGGGCCATCTCTAGGGATCTCGTGGCTGCCAATGTAGATGGAGCAGCTGATCATCCGGGTCCAGCTTCTCCAGTTCGTACTCGTTCTCGGCGTCCTCGCACTATTGAGAAGGAACACTGCCGCGTTATAAACAGACAGTTCGGAAGACTAGTACTCGCCATCCACGTCGATGGTACCAGACTTTCGAGAATCGTCAAGTCGTCCCGCAGCAGAACCCACAACAGAAGCCGGAGGATCCCAAAACCTCCGCCAGTAGCGCATGAACCACCGGTTCATTTTGCGCCTATACACCCTGTATCCTATACCGCTCCGTTTTCTGCCTTCCATGACCGCGAAAGTGATGATCTCAAGTCAAAGCCCTACGGCGGGATATTGTCGGAGACGGAGGCTGATACGACCAGGACGCTTCCCACGCAGTCTGACCGTGAACGCTTTGAGCAGTCTCGGAAAAGAGCTGAAGAGGAATGGCAAGAAAGGGCCAGGGAGGCAGAGTTGAGCGGCGAGCCGGTGCAGCGAGCGTCGCAGAAGGTCTCAGGTCCGCCATCCAAAATTAAATATATCAGTTTTGGAGGGTATGAGATCGAGACCTGGTATGCGGCGCCGTATCCGGAAGAGTACAGCCGTAATCGTGTGCTCTACATCTGCGAGTTCTGTTTGAAGTACATGAACTCCGATTTTGTGGCATGGCGGCATAAACTCAAATGTCCTGCGAAACATCCTCCTGGTGATGAGATCTATCGAGATGGCTCCATTTCGATATTCGAGGTTGACGGACGGAAAAGCCCGGTGTACTGCCAGAACCTCTGTCTTCTTGCCAAGTTATTCTTGGGATCCAAGACACTCTACTACGACGTCGAGCCGTTCCTGTTCTACGTCATGGCTGAATACGATGAACTGGGTTGCCATTTTGTCGGCTATTTCAGTAAAGAGAAGCGGCCCAGTTCGGCGAATAATGTTTCGTGTATTCTAACCCTTCCGATTCACCAACGGAAAGGCTACGGAAATCTTCTCATAGATTTTTCCTATCTGCTGACTCGTATCGAGGGCAAAACCGGGTCTCCAGAAAAGCCTCTGTCCGACATGGGCTTGGTGTCATATCGCAATTACTGGCGACTAGTTCTGTCATATCAGTTGCGAAACCAGAGGGTTTCTCTCAGCATCGCTGAGCTCTCTGAACGTACTGGAATGACAGCGGACGACATTGTTTCTGCTCTAGAAGGACTGCGAGCTCTCGTGAGGGATCCTATTACGAAAACGTATGCATTGCGCCTCAATTATGCTTACTTCGAAGATTGCATCAGCAGCTGGGAGAGCAAAGGATATGTTAGTCTCAATCCCGATGCGTTGGTGTGGACACCGTACATAATGGGTCGGGGGAACCAGTTACAACTCGACAGGGCTCCTATACATGCTGTTGCACAACGAGAAGCGCTGGAGAATGAGGAAGACGAAGAGGGGAAAGCGTCAAAGGTCGAGGAAGCTCAATCTTACTTGCAGCAAGTCCAGTTAAAGATGGCTGCGGATAACAGCTTCCCAACAACGAATGGCGCGTCGATTCCCCAGGTCGGTGAGCTTGCCGCATCCGATCCCAATGGATTCGATTCTTCAGGCACCCCTGGGAGCTCTGGCGTACCTGCCATAGCGAATCCGGCTGCTGGAATACCACCGACGCGATTTGAGATTTGGCCGCCCATCCAAGGGCCGCTTCCCCCCAAACGACGTCCTGGCCGTCCGTTTGGTGCTCGCACATCTTCTGGTCGAAGTTACTTTTCGCCCTCAGGAGCTCGGACAGGCAGCCGTGCCACACCTAGGAGAGCATCAGGTTTAGCGGCCACGACACCCACACCAAATATTACGAGTGTCAGGCGTGGAAGGAGTTCCAAGTTGGTAGAGTCGCCTGCAGCAGGCTCGAAGGATAGTGGGATAAGTGGCGAAGACCTGATTGAGCAGAGTGACGCTGTTGACATCGAGAATGAAGCTGGCGGGGACATGCAAGATATGGAAGATGCGGGCACCGATGCCAATGTAACGTCTGAGGTGAAGGGTAAGAGCCCTGGTGAGTCCGAACACGACGATCCTTTTACCGACGGCGAACGGATGCCAACTGGTGGCCTGGAAGCTGAAGGCGAGGCCGCTCCTGTACGACGAAATCACGAGTACAAAGAAGAACCACACAAAGACATTGACGACACGGCTAGTTCTTTAGATGGGAAGGATGCTACTACTCCCAATCGGCCCATCGTCGCCAATGGTCGCGGAACAGAGAGTAGAGGCAAGCTCACCCGATCTGCTAAGAAGAAGCCGGCCATTGTAGAGAGAATCCGGGTTGTCATTCCGGCTGAGAAGAATGGAGTATCCGAAGAGACCGGGGAAGAAGGCGACGTTGACGCCAACAGGGACGACGTTCATGGTGACAAAGCACGGATCAGGACGGACAGAAATACGGTGATGGCAGAGACATAGGGCGGAACTAACTACCTACGAGCCAAGGAATTACTGATGCATTGAAAATGGGGGCATACAATTAATGTTGTTTTATTAGTATTGGGCCATACTCTTTTCTTTTTGTTTTTCTTTTTGTTTTTCTTTTCTTTTCCTTTTTTTTTTTTTTTTTTTTTCTTTTGGTTCTCCCCCCCCACTCACGGTAGCATCCCGAAGGAGGGAAACCGAGGGAACAAATGGCTGAGAAGCTTCATCTAATCACACCAACCAGATCCTTGGGTCATGTCAAGACCAATCTCGTTTGCTATCCTGAGGTGCGAACTGACCATCCTCTGTATAAAAGCACCCAGTAGTAGAAGGACCTGATAATCTTTTTTTTTTTTTTTTCCTTTTTTTGGTTTCGTTTCCGACTTACCGGTGCCGATGATCATCACCTTGGATCCTTTACAGCTGAGGAACCAACACGAGGATCGTCCTTGACACGGAAGCACAGGCCCAGAACCAAATAGACCGACAGTAAAGCAAGAAATCACAAGGAAAAGTCCGAGAGTCTCCTGTACACTGAACCCTGAGCCTTGCTGCAGTTACGTCCTGCATCATGTACGGACTACTCTTTTACAGAGTGCATATAGTGTTGTATGGCGGTGATGCCAACTCTCAGCATCACTCCGATATTTGTTCTCCTCAGAGGCCTCCTCCCCCCCGTTTCGCAAAGATAAAAACCAATGGCATTGTATTAATAATATCCCAGCGGTGAAGGTTCGAAGGATTCGCCTCCAGGGGATCTCGCGCATAAACAGACGGGCGGCGACTTTGAAACACCGCTGTTTTCTTTTCTCCATGGCAAACGAAATGATGTTTCGTGTTCCGCGTCAGCTCACGGGCATTGGTCCGTGTTGGGGAACGGCCAAGTCTGGTTGGTCTTCGGCATGATGGCGGTGGACGTTGTAACTATATGTTGTGTCAGGAGTACATACATGGATAATAATAATAAGTCATCAGCATCAGCATCACCAGCATCATCAACAGAAGGCTTGGTGGCTAAAGGAAGTCCCGTGGAAGCTCACTGTCACTGGGAATACCCGAGCGTTAACCACATCCAGTAAACCTAGTCGAGGGTAGTTGTCACAGCACCCAGTCGGCAAGCAGCATTGGCCGTTTTGCTTGCGGTGGCGGAAAAGCCACCTCTTTCGATGTGTATCATTGAAAACGTTATCTATCCCGAGTCGAGCAAGAAGAAGCTCTGGAAGAATGAGCTGAGCCCCGTCAGGTCAGAGCTTCGCTTCCAAATAATCGCCTTAGCACACTGCATGCACCTACCTACCTACCTGCACACATACCAACCGCTCAAGGTACCATCTGAGCGCCGATCCGTCAGATCTCGCCTTTTTTTCCTGTACATATAAGGGCCAAAGCTTATCCAAGTCTTTCTAATACATGACTAACTTTCCCTTCCCTACAGCTGCCCGTTCGTTCGTGTCCACTAATTATCCAGTGGCAATCCAGTGGCACAAACTACGAGACCAACCACTCACTCCCCATGACAATCTTCCGGGGGGGGGCAGCCCTCTCCTTCCAAACGCAACCGCTCCAGGCGACATGATGACACACAGACGCGTTGATCGTAGCCTGTCATCTAAGAAACTCCTCCCATGGCAAGGAAATCCTCCCTTCTGAATTCGGCAAATGGATGCCCAACGCCTCCCGCCAAAGTACGCGATCCATGCGCAAGGAGGAGGCATCATCAAAGACATGTCCTATTTTAGTCACCTGTGAACTAGTTCTGGAGCTGAAGAAAAAGAAAAAAAAAAAAGAAAAAGAAAATAATTTTTTTGTTGAGAAAGTTAAACAGAAAGGATGAAGCGGGAAAAAAAAAGCCCTCCTATTCCTCCATCTATCCTTCGGTAGAGTTTCCGCTTCAATTTGTTTGAGGAATCGAAGTGGCACTACGCCATCCTCCATGGTGGTTGGTCGCTTGGTTACGGCCTGGCCAGGTTCGAGAGGCAAAAAGGGAAAAAAGGAAGGGCAGTATACGCCGCCCTTCTGGCGTAGACAAGCCTCAAGCCGACCTCCGTGCATAACATGCAAGAGCGTTGGGACAATCGAAATACGAACTTCCCCAGCAAGTGGGGAGAAGAGCACGCGTGGAATGCGTTCCGTGGGAGCCTAGCTGAACCTACTCAATCCGCTGAGGAGGAGCTGACTATAATGGGATCCAAAACTATATCCATGCTCTTGACTCGACTCTAGATGATCACGTGCGTCTATATATGAGACTTGTAACGGCTGAACGCTATTCACGGGTCTGGCAGATAAGGAGGAGGTGTGAAAAGGCAAAAGGAAAAGGAAGAAGAAGAAGAAGAAGAAGAAGAAGAAGAAGAAGAAGAAGAAGAAGAAGAAG
>NIXA01000115.1:0-12342 GCA_002242795.1 Byssochlamys sp. BYSS01
AGCCCTATCTACCAGAATTTGATCCTCTTCATCCAGATGTATGGAACTGTCAGATGAATAGTCCATAAGGGTTGCTTCCTGAATAAGGGGAGCTCTAGGGGGACCCCCTAGGCTAGCTTCTAAAGCCATTCCTAAAGAAGCTAGAAAGGCAGAAGCAAAAGGGAAAGTATCCTCCTCTTTTTAATACAAGATGGGGCACCACAAGAAGGGGGGAACAACAGAAGGGGTATACAAGAAGGGGGAAGGATTTAGAAAGAATTCTAAATAGTGATTTTTGAAAGGAATCACTAAATCAAAAGATGTTTTTGAAGGGAGCTTGCTAGGAACCACCTACAACCTATAAAAGTAGAGTAGAATAGTGTTATGAACCTAACAGGATGAGGAACAATGTCAGCCTACAAAGGAACTACACTAATGCAAGCTGCACAGTACAAAAGAGACAAACAGATCATGTGACCCAAAAGGCTTGGCATTAGTATAGGCTTGGCATTAGTATAGGCTTGGCATTGGTATGGGCATACCAACAGTAGGGACATACTGATGGTAGATTATACTCAGGTAGAGATCATACTCACATACTACCAATCATTGTCATACCCATATAGGAGGATGGGATATATAAGGACACTCATTTCTGCCCATATATTTAGTTTTAGTTCTTTGTGCTCTTTAATCATAAGTTACTTGAAGTATAACTTGGGACTATATTCAATTTGTCAGAACTTCCAACAACTAGTTCTAACCCAACTAGTTGGCCTTGCTCTTCTGACCATACTACTTCAAGTAGTGACAACCACAGGGATGCCAGAACAGCATGTGGTGCATATGACAGGACAGCTGTGCTTAGCCAAGAGGGCTTAGAGATTGCCAGTGAGAGTCAACTGGATACTGAGTCTAACAGCATACAGGTCATAGGAAGCCCAGGGTGTGACAAATAGGTCCCTATACTTCTTATACCAGAATCTAGTTCCTTCAGCCTAACCAATCAATCTAAGTAGATAGATGGCTAGTATATTAAATCACTATTCCTAAAAGTACAGCTCACTATCCTAACCCTACTTCATAAAGGAAGGGAACAGGAACAAAAGAAAGATAAGAAAAGAGATCCTCCTCTTACTCCTCCTCTTTATCTATCTAGTAAGCCTGCTAGATAGAGCTGCTTAATAGGTTCCCTTCCAGTTAAGTATTATGTCCTAGGAACCACTACTTCCCCTCTTATATGCAGTATCTCCCTGCAATAGAAAGAGGCTAGTACACCCCTACTCAGAGCCTCCAGAATAGTTGAAATTCCAGCAAGAATAGCTTTGACTATTCTCTTGAGGTTTGCTGAAGCTAATATTGGGTGCCCCAGGATCCAATATCATTCAATTAGTGAGGAAATCACTAAAGCAACAGGAACCCAGCTCCTGCAAAAGGCCACAGGTCCCTATGGTGCAAGACCAGTCCCAATTGCCTCCCTACTATTAGGGCAGGCTTCTTCAAGGGTTTGGATGGTCCGGCAGGAAGGTAGGGTTTGGAATGATCAGATGGTTGGTAAGCTGGTAGGTTAGGTAAGCCAGTAGATTAGGTAAGCTGGTGGATAGGTAGGGCAGTAGGGTAGGGCAGAACTAGCCAGACCATGAAGAGTTTTCAAAAGCGGGAAAATGGTGGTTTTGAACCCAGATTTCAGCAAGGGTAGGTTGAATTAGGGCATGAAAATTGAGAGATATGATAGGCTCAATGAGATCTGTAAGATGTTATCGGTATCGAGGGTGCTGACCCTCTAAACGTAGGGGTCAGTTTGGTCGGGGCGGAGTTGTTTTTAAATATAATATTATTTTAGAAAGAGATTGACTATATTAGTATAATCTAGTCATCCACTAGCACTAAATAAAGATAATAATCTAAGATTAATAGAAATATAAATACGTCATTTAATCATTAGACTTTTATAAGAAAATAAAGAGCTTATTCTTTAGAAAGCTTACATGTACTATCACTTAGACCATATAATAAGCCTAATAAAAGTGTTTAGATATATGATTATGGATGTTGTATAAGAAGATGATAGATAATCTAGAGTTCACTAAGAACCACTCTAATAATATTATTTAAAGTATATTAAGGGACTATTAAGAGAGTAAATTACCTAATAATTACCTATCTAATTATAAAATTAAATATCCTATTAAGATTAGTAATACTAGTCCTTACTCCTTATCACATAAGAAGTGTAAAGAATTAAGATAGTAAATTAAATAACTACTTAATTAAGGCCTAATAAGGCTCTTATCTAACCCCTAAGAATTCCCTATTTTATTTATTTAAACAGCTAATAGTATATGACATATATGCATTAACTATTAGGCATTAAATTATTTATCTAAGAAAAATGACTATTCTCTGCCTTAGATTAATAAGTTGTTAAATATTATTAAACAAGTTAAGTACTTGTTTAAGCTTAATCTATTATCTAAATATTGGCAGATTCTGTTAGGGGATAGTATAATATTAAAGACAGTATTTAATACTATCTTTAATAGATTTGAATAATTTATTATACTATTTAGACTTACCAGAGCTTCTGAAATGTTTTAATTAATAGATATATATAAAGTTTATTAGTTTATTAGGTTAGCTACCTATTATTAATATTTTATAAAGGACTTCTTAAAGATTTATGCCCTATTATATAACCTCTTTAAGACCTTTAAGAACAAGTTATGCAAATATAATTACTCTATTGTTTAGAATGTAACTTGCCAGCTAGCCTTTCAATAGTTTAAGGATCTACTTATATCTAGACTAGTCCTCTAATAGCTTAATATTATTTAACTATTTATAATTAAGATAGATGCTTTAGAATGGGCCTTTAGATATGTGCTAATATAAGAGGATAATTAAGGCCATCTATATCTAATTATATTTAATAGATGGAAGCTCTATAGAGCTAAACTCAACTATCCCATTTATAAAAAGGAGTTGCTTACAATTAAAGAAGCCTTATATTATAGATGTGGAACTATTATATTAAGAATAGCATAATTGTAACTATTATTATTAATCACACCCATCTGCAGTACCTGCAGGCAATTAAGGTTTATTTAAAATATCTTACTTATTAAATAGATGAATTTCAGAGCTATTATCTTATATTTATTATTGATAAGGATTTAAAGCTATCATCATCCCTAATACTATAAACTGTTAACTAGATTTCCTTAAGCTTAGAATGCTTGAATAACTAAGGATAATAGATTAATAGACTATAGAATACTTTATTCTCTGCCTTATTATCAACCCTAAATAATCATTCAAAAGAAAAATGGCTATTAGTCTTAATAGAATGTTTCTAATTAGATATAATACCTAAAAACCCTAGCCTTAAATATTATATTCAACATACTATATCAGATTTTAGAATTTGACCCTTTCTATCTCTAATTAATGTAGATGCAGAAGCATTATTCTATATTAATAATAGCATTCTTACACCATGCCTGAAGGTGTCTGCACATAATAGTTTTATTTATTAGATGTATAAGAAATATGTTATCTAAGATATCCTAAATTAGTGCTATTAATAACTATACTTGATAGCTATTTATAAAAGACACTATTTAGTAAGCTGTCAGGACTTGCCTAAACTATTAGATCTTTTAGGGATTGAAATATACTTTAAAGCATAAAGAAGCTTAATACCTTATATAATAAGGAATTTAACTGCTTGAATGCTAGGCCCTTAATCTAATTAGCTTCTTACCTATAATTTTAAATAGTAACTATTAGATAATTATAGTAATTAATTGTGTTATAGATTAACTATTAGTAATAATATTACTAGAAGCAACTAAAGAAGTGATTATAAAGTTCCTATATAATCAAATTTATATTAACTATAGAATGCCACATAAATTCCTAATAGATAATGGATCAAACCTGCTATCTTAATTAGTTAAATATACTACTTGCTTTAGATAAAATACCAGACAATAACACCATATCATTTATATATAAATAGTAAGGTTGAAAACCTTAATAGTCTTCTTAAATATATATCAATACATTATTTAATAAGAAACTAACTCATCTATAGGATAAATATCTATTATAGTTATTATTCACAACCTATATTTACATATATAATGTAACTAATGTTAGTCTGTTTTATCTAATATATAAAATTCATCCTTCCTTACTATCTAATAATAACTAACCTATTAATCTGGATACTCTTCTTACTGATTAGAAGCAATAATTGATGGATATTAATTATATTTAATTATAAGTAAATAAATTGCTACTAAATTAAGTAATAAAATCTAAATATATTTAAGATAACTAAATAACCTACTTAAGCTTTATTCTAGGCTCCTAGATACTCATTTAGAATAAATAATCATAAAAGTTCAAAAGTAAATAGTTTAGCTTCTATTATATCTTAAAGACTCACCCATTAGGTATATATATGCTCTAGAAGCCAGATAAATAAGTCTTATATAATCTAATAAATGGTTCACATTTAATGTCTATAAATATGGATAATTTTAAGAAGTTATGATTATTATTAGCTTTTAACTATATGCTAAAGTGATAAGAACTCACTCTTTAATATCTAATTAAAGTTTAGAAGTTACTAAAGGTTAATAATTCTGTCCCCCTATCCTATTCTGAATTATTAACAATCTCTAAAAGTGAATGGGATGAATAATAGCATAATAGAGTATGTTATAGTTTAGCTAGAAAGAAAGATAATAACTATCTAAATATTTACTTAGAAAGATATATATATGGATGAAATGTATTTATAAATAATAAAAGTAGTTACTATTAATAATAATAGAAATAGGCCAATCTATATATTAAAGTAAATAAGAGTCAGAATTAGAGAAAGAGACTAAATCTCTTTTAGATTTAACTATCTTAGAATTAGGGAATGCTGTTTGATTATTAGGTAATAAATTAGAGAAAGTAAGAGATACCCCACATAAATCTAAAGCTTAATATTATTATAGTAATTCCTTTTATTTATAATAAGTAGGCAGGTATTCTAGATTACTATTAATAATTAATTGCAATCTAATTCTGTAGATTAGAACAGCACACTTAAAAGATACTTTCTTTTGAAAGTATAATAGGAGGAATAATCTTAATATGACAATAAAAGGTCCTCACTATTAATTATATACTACTAAAAAGAAGCAATATTAGGAGCTATAATAAAGGGCTTAAAAATAGAAATAATTCAATTCTTATAGAGTAAGGCTCAATATATACTCTACTCTAAATAGTAAATCTATATACTTACTCTAAACTATATCTAGATATTATCTACCTCAATCAATACTTTATCCCCATATTTAAGTTCCTTACTACAATATTCAACAACCTATAAATGATGGCAGAGGTCTTTATATGCAGTTTAAAGGATATTTAAGTTGTTATAAAATAATAGACTTAATAACTACAGCATAATACCCCCATCTAATTAATAACCTAAATAATAATAAATAGAATCAGTACTAACACTCCCCTTAAAGAAGGAATAATTAGATATCTAAAAATCTTTATTAAAGCGCACCTAATTATTAGCTGAGGCTAATTAAGAAGGAAGAAGATAAACACTTACCCTCTTTAATAGTAGCAATATTATAGAACTAATACTTATACACATATGTCTCCTACTATTCAGAAGAGTAGTATATGCTGAAAGCAGATAATCTAGACCCCTCAACACCAATACTAAATCTATATAGAATGAACTGAATAGCTCATAAATTAGACTTCTAGTAGCTACTTTTATAATATTAATAATGCTATAGATATTGCAGGAATCACAATCTTTAGTTTTTCAGATTAGTTAGTTAGCCTATCTAAATAAGTAGCAGCTCTTATATGTAAATAGATTACAGGCTTAGGCAACTCCTCTAACTTAGACTCCTTATAGTTCATACTACAGTCATTATCTGGTTTATCACTTAAATTATTGTACCAGGGGTACAGATGGGGACGAACCGTGGTGCTTGCTTTCCATTCTTGTTTTGTCTTTTCTCGTTACCTGTTTTATCTTGTTGCTCACTGTCCCGGGAGTAGGGCCCCCCCGCCTCTGCTACAAGAGGTTAAATAGACTGTAGAGCCCTGAAGGCAGATAGGAGAATCAAGTTGTTTTTCACTTCCTACAGAGCACGGTGTTCTTCTGTAGTATTCAGTTTCCTTTTTCTGGTTGCAGCTGGAGGAGCTGCATCTGTTTAGTGTGTTCCTTGCAAAGCCCTAGCTTGGTGCTGCTCCAGGCTCCTTATCCAACATCATCAACAGACAACTGTCCCAGCAATCCTAGAGGGCTGTTCCCTTCGACCGGAACTAAGGGTCCAAACTCCCTCCCATACATTATCAAGCTTAATAGATGCAGTATAAACTATAAATATATTTAAAGTTACTGAATATTCTATATTAAAGATGAAGTCACTAGACCCTATTATAGTTAGTTAAAAGTAACATCTAATAATAATTAGGTAGTATATATGTATGCTATAATTAATACTGCAATTTAAATAAAAATAGTTAGTATATGTCCTTCAGGTAATAACATTACTTAAAGCATTAAATATAACTATGTATTCCTTAAATACATCCTGAACGTATTAACACTTGTAATAATATATGGAAACTGGGATGAGAATGCCATACAAATATATCATTATAGCATTTCATTTGTTATTAAATAAGAGAATATAAGGAACAGACTCTCCTCAACTATTAATTACTTATTTAAGTTTATAATATGTTAGTAGGCTAGCAAGCACATTACCAACTACATCCTAACTATAAAGATTGTGGATGTTAACTAAGACAATCTATGATATACTTATAGAAGTTGATAATCACAAATTAATAAAGTTGTCCATATCACTGTCTATAAATAATAAGGAGAGAGTTAATGAGCCTAATAATACTATTAAATCAGATATTCAACTTAAAATAACAAAATAAATGAACAAAGATGTTGATAGAAAGATACAAAATAAAGAATATAAGAGGAAAAAAGAGAGTGAGAATAATATCTAATACCTATAACCTACTTATACAAACAAACAGCTCCACATAATTACTTGCTTTTAGGATCAAGCCTTAATTATTTGCTTATAGTCACCTAATAAGAATGTTAATCTTCCTTAACAAATACTATTATCTAATCTAGATATTCCATTACTATAATAATAAGGACAATCCACCTATTAATAATTCTCCTACTATAATTCTGCCTTTTAATTAGCATATATAATTGTATTGATTAGCTTATCATTCTGACCACTTATGTCCTACTATATAGGCACATTACTAATTGCCATTTTTAACTTGACTTTATAGTTATTTTCAACATCACTATTTACAGCACACACCATCATATTATATTCCTAATGCTTAATCACATTCTTGCCCTTATTTTATGAACAAAGTATCATCTAACTGAGGAGGGATGAGATAGTTCAATACTTATATGTAGTCATACAATCATAGCCTATATTTCTTGATTACTTTCTTGGCAGATGCCACCATTGGCTGTTTGATGCTGACTATCAGCATCCATGGATCTACATATATATATCTGCAATCTAGCTATATGTACAAATACAACAACTTTCCTTGTGCAATCTCATTAGGTCTATAAGTTCTTTTTAGCTCTATATATACATTATCTGATTACTAACTATAAAATATATCTTAGAATATGAAGAAGCTCAATATCTTATATAATAAGGAATTTAACTACTTAAATACTAAGCCATTAACTTAATTAGCTTCTTGCCTACAACTTTAAATAATAACTATTAGATAATTATTATAATTATTATATTATTGATTAGCCTCTAGCTAAGGTGTTACTAGACATTACTAAAAAAGCAATTATAAAGTTCCTATATAGTAAAATTTATATTAATTATAGAACCCCATATGAATTCCTAATAGATAATAGACCTAATCTGCTATTTTGTTTAATTAAATAGTATATTTATTTACTTTAGGCCAAATATTAAATAACCACATTATATCACTCTTAGATAAATGACAAGATTGAAAACCTTAATAGTCTCTTTAGATGTATATTAATGTATTATTTAATAAAGAAACTTTATTTATAGAATGAATATCTACTATTTTCACTATTTGCAATCTATATTTGTATTTATAATATAACTAATATTAGTCTGTTCTATCTAATATATCCTCACTTACTATCTAATAATAATTAATCTATTAATCTGAACACTCCTCTTACTAATTAGGAGTAATAATTGATAGATATTAACTATATTTAATTATAAGTAAATAAATTACTATTAAATTATTTAATAAAAACTAAATATATTTAGGTTATTTACTTAATTAAGCTTTATTTCTAGCTTCTAGATATTTATTTAGAATAAAGGATTGTAGAAATTCTAAAGTAAATAATTTAGTTCCTATTATATCTTAAAAGCTTATTCACTAGATATATATACAACTTTAAGAGCCATGATACCCTTTTCTTTTTCGCACCCTTCTCTTTGGCGCACTCTGGATCGCTCCGCTCCCCCCTGAAAATTCTGTTTTTCTTGGGGGGGGTGGTTGTGTGGGAGTGGGTGCTGACTCAGCATCCTGAGTTGCTTATCTGAGCTGCTTAGATAGGTGCTGACTTAGCAGCTATCCCAACCCTACTGAGGCTAGGGTTAGGGATAGGGTTGGAGCTCAAAGCAGAAGGGTTGTTAGGGGCCCATCTGAATCCTAGGATGTTAAAAATAGGGAGATCAATCTAGGCATAGATTTAAAATATATGCTATGTTGAGCTTATATCTAAGCTTAATCCCTCTGGATCTTAGGAGGTTAAAAACAGGAAGACCAATCTAGGCATAGATTTAAAATATATGCTATGGTGAGCTCATATCTAAGCTCTGTCCAGATCCCAGGATATCAAAATGGGGAGACCCTTCTGGATCCTAGGAGGTTAAAAACATGGAGACCAATCTAGGCATAGATTTAAAATATATGCTATGGTAAGCTCATATCTAAGCTACCTACTCTTCCTAGGCCTCATGGTTAGGATTCCTGCTCTATAGGATTCTAGGCATCTAGTATAGAGGTAGGGTGCTAGGATCCTATTCTAGAATTCTAGCATATGCACCTTTCTAGGGGAATGTCTTTTTAAAACCATCCCACCTTTCAATAAGGAGAGGACACCCCTAACACTAGAAGGATCTTCCTGGTATAGAGCCTAAGAACTAGTATTGGTTAGTCTCTATTCTTAGAGGCAAAACTGTAATGGCTAATTGGTAGGCTGGGATGCTGAGATTGGCAGCTGGAAGCTTAGCTATAAGCTAGGTGGGCAGCAGCAGATTGATTGAGAAAGTGTTAAAGTAAGGATTCAGCTAATAGCAGAGATCTATATCTAGGGATATATATATATATATTGAATAGTGGCACTTAGGCCAGGATCCTGAAAATGCCTAGCTCCAACTAATAGCAGAGGTCTATATCCAGGAATATCCCTATTCCAGGGATATCTAATAGTAGCATCTGGGCTGGAAACCCTAAAAAAGCCTAGTACTGGGAATCATCAATTTGGCATGAGAGGACAGAAGCAGCAGTTGGTTAGTATAGGTGCATGTACATAAATATATACTAGCTTAAGGTGTATCCCTATCTGGGGGGATAGGGACAGACCCCCTACCACCTTCTTATGGCCTGTCCAGCCTACTCTAGGGAGAGAAGAGAGACTATCCTTAGTCTTCCTCCAAGGAATCAGTCTTTATTTCACCTTTTCACTACTTCTTCAGGACAGAAAACACTATTGGCATACTTGAAATCTACTCAGATAGCCACTAGGAAGTGGCTACTAGGCCTAGCTATCAGCTAGAGCCCCCTATATCATCATCTCATTAATATCTTGATTTCATCTTTTATTTTGTTCTTTGATTATTTTGTTTGTTGCTTATTCAGTCCCCTATTCCATCCCTATTTTGTCTCTCATTTTGTCTCTCATTTTGTCTCTCATTTTGTCTCTCATTTTGTCTCTCATTTTGTCTCTTATCTTGCCTTATATTCAGTCCCTTATCTCTCTTTCATATGTGTCTACTCATTCCTTCTTATATCCCTCCTCATATTCCTATCCTCTTTGTGAGATTTTACATTCTGGCTCATTTATAGCAAAATCACATCCTGTCCTTAGCTAGTTGAACTAAATCCCTGCCCCATTGGGGCAGGGTAGAGCATGCATAGTCTCAGACTGGGAAATGCTCTATAAAATGGAAGAATAAGAATAATAATAATAATTAAGAGCGATGGTTGAGTCTTATATAATTTAATAAATAGTTTATGATTGATCTTTATAAATGTAGACAATCCTGAAAAGCTATAGTTATTATTAGCTTTTAATTATATATTAAAGTGTTAAGGACTCACTCTTTAATATCTAATTAAGATTTAGAAATTATTAGAGGCTACTAATCCTGTCCTTCTATCCTATTCTAAGTTATTAATAATCTCTAAAGATGAACAGGACAAATAATAGTATAATAGAGTATGCTATAATTTAATTAAAGAGGGAGGTAATGACTTACCTAAATATTTACTTAAAAAGACATATATAAGGATGAAATATATTAGGAAACAACAAACATGATCATTATTAGTAATAATAGAAGTAAGCTAAACTATATGCTAAAGTGAATGAGAGTTAGAATTAGAGGAAGAGATCAAATCCCTTTTAAATTTAATTATTTCAGAATTAGGGGATGCTGTTTAATTATTAGATAATGAAATAGAGAAAATGAGGGATGCCTTATATAAATCTAAAACTATCACTATAGTGATCTCTTTTAGTTATAATAGGTATTCTAGATTATTGCTAGTAATTAGTTATTAATCTAATCCTATAAATTAGAATAGCACATTCTAAAAATACCCTCTTTAAAAGCTACTAATAGGAGGAATAATATAAAAATATAGATTCCTTACTATTATTTATATATTACTTATTAAGTAATAAGTAATAATAGGAGCTATAATAGATGATAAGAATAAGATATTAGATGTTCATTTATTATAGAATTAGATATTGCAGAACTAAGCTACTATTATTATATACATCAAAATTAGTTACTTTGAAAAGTTACTGCTACTAAATACTGCCCTTAGATGTGAACTAAGTCTACACATTATTAGTATCTTCCTTAATCTCCACCTGCAATTAAAGCTGCTCAATATAACAATCAACAATCTTGAAATGGTGTGCCAAGTCCTCCTGAACAACATGCAGGATGCTCAAGTTTTTGTAGAATAATGGACTCAGAGTCCAGGGCACAACCACACCATCTAAACAATGGCTATGCTGGTGCCCGGTTGAACCTCCACTCAGAGTAAGAGAAGGATGATGAGGCATTGCAATATTCTCGGAAACGCTACCAGATGAGATTGCACAAGGAAAGTTCTTGTATTCGATAGTATGGCTAGATCGCCGACATATATATAGATAGATCTACTGGTGCCGATAGTTGGCATCGAACAGCCAGTGACGGCATCAGCAAGGAAGTAACCAAAAAGACTGGTTACGATCGTACTACCACACACGTAAGTATCGAACTACCTCACTGCCACTCTGCAATAACTAAAATTGGTGACTGAGGGACCTCACTGCTGCCAGTTCTGCCTACTAGTGGTCTGACATATAGTGTTCAGTCCATATGGTGGGTGGTAATACCTGCCACACCCTATATCCAACTAATCAGGGAGAGCAAATCTAACTCCACTAATTCTGCATATTTCTTTATGAAATTAAAATTGTGGATATATACCTATACATACTTTAATTTTATCCAAGGTCTGACTGTAAAATCAGGGTGGTTGTGGAGATATTCATGGTTGAAAATGGTATATGTTAGATATGCTGTTTGGGGCTCTCTTAGATGTAGGGGAGATCAGATATACTAAAGATGCAACTCCTCTAATTAGTTGTAGGGGAAGTGAGACATACCATAATGCAGTATTGTAAGATGGTATTGAATATACACCTTTCTTACATATATTTCATACCACATTATACAGCTGCATCTTTGGTATGTCTAGTTTACCATACATAATATTGCATTTCTGGCATATCTCACTTCCCCTACAACTAATTAGAGGAGTTGCATCTTTAGTATATCTGATCTCCCCTACATCTAAGAGAGCCCCAAACAGCATATCTAACATATACCATTTTCAACCATGAATATCTCCACAACCTGTTACACCCTGGGCTTCTGTAGACCTGTATGCTGTTAGACTTGGTATTTGGTTGACTCTGACCTGCAATCTCTGAGCCCTCTTGGCTAGGCACAGCTGTCCTGT
>NIXA01000116.1:0-11976 GCA_002242795.1 Byssochlamys sp. BYSS01
TAAACTAACTACATCATTTGCCCTCCATGATCAAGTTAGGATCCAGTTCAAAAAGGTATGATATACAGCCTTTGATAAGGAGAGTTTGAATCTTAATAGCAAGCATACTATTCTGCTTAATAGTAAGTAAGATGATGCTATATGCTTTTTTCAAATACTTATACATAACACATCAGCTGCTTGACAGTCTTTGATGACCTTATTGTGAATCATTACATTGAAGATAGCAGAAGCTATTATAAATAGGCAGTTCTGATATAGGTGCTATAGGCTGTATAATATACAGAAGATAATGAGACTACTAGATTATGGCAACATTAAGGAACTCCAAGATAAAGTGATCTTTATCTACTAATAGTGCCTTACTGCAATGGCTCCATACATGCCTAACAACACTATCCTAACTAATTGTTAAGCTGTAAAGGCTACAAATAAGGAGCTGAAAGTGTAGATAGTAAGTAAGGAAGTCTTAAGGGAGTGCATGCTGTTTATGATAATATACTAAGTGCTTATAAGGCTTTGATTATGGCTGTGGCTTTTAAGATGGGGCCATTAGCTGCATAATAAACTTATATTATGTCTATAAAGCCCACTTAAATACATCCAACTGCCCTACAAGCCCTAATAGCAGCCCCCTTAACTCCATTATATATATCTGATAATAGACATGCAGATAGTGGCCTGTCTATACAGTAAAGATGTTATTAAGGAACTTTGCTGTTTGTAACTAGTCTATTAGAGAGATGTCATATTATAGATACTATTTTGTGATTGTAATGGTAATGTACTGATATAATAAGGTTATAAAATAGAAAGGTGTAAAGAATGGGAGGCTGGACTGATAAAGACTTAGTGATAGTGACTAACTCTATTACATAAGCTTTCCCAGGGCCTGAAAGAGATCTGTAGATATATCCTCATTATTAGGATTATTCATTACTAGAGGGTCAGGCTCCTCAGCCTATAGTAGGCCCTGAGTAGTAATCCCATTTCAGATTTGCTATAGTGTTATAATGAAGGGATGGACATATACTAGATAGAGCATCACCAGCCTGCCAATACTAGCAGGCATAAAATGTGGAGTCTAATAGTTGTGCTGATTCTATAAGCAGCTCTTATGGTACTGCATAATGAACAGTACCTTACCCTCATTAAGAAAGATATTACATAGTGATATGTAGGTGTTTCACTATTTAATGGTTAGCAACTCAATTCCTTATGCTGGTTGCCCCTAAGTGATCTAAATGAGCAGTACCAGACTATCCAACCAGTATTGCATATGAGAGATATACTAGTCCATAGTATAGTTGTTCCACCCATTATCAAACCTGCACTAATCCTGTAATGGTTCAACTCCAGGCAGTAGGTGTTCACATAGACATAATAATGCTTCATAAGATTAGGAGAGCTTGTTAATGGGCATATCCAGAAAAGAGAAACCTAGGTATCATTCAGCAGGCATATTTAGTAACTGCTCTAGTATTAATAGAGTTTACAGGCCTAAGAGTAGCTTATAGTAGAGGCAGTAAGTGACTATCTATAGGATATCCTGGATCCAAGCCTAGAAGAGATCCATAGACATACCTGCAGTAGTGTCCTACTAGTAGACAATCTAACCATCTAAAGACTAGTAAATAGTGTATGGATATATTGTATAAGCTGTAATTTGAAGACTGCTCCCTAATTAATGTAGCAGTATATGCAAGAGATAAAAGTTGTCTATCATCCTAAAAGTGTGATGGACTGTTATAGCATAACATATCTGTACACTTTGGTATGCAGTATGCAAGAAGAACCCACTCATATAATAGTATGGGTGTTTAGGGAGTGCCAACTCTAGTAATAGTATTTACAACACTCAGGCTAGTACCATCAGATAGAAAGTATAGTTATATAGGTTATAGAACATTAGTGTCTTGGATGTGATCCTAAGGATAGCAGTAAAGCTCATAAGGCTATAACTATAAGGATCCTCAGTGCTTTTAAATACATTATTAGTCAGTGTGCTAATATAGAGCAAGAACAGCATCTCTATAAGCTATTATTGTAGCTTTCCTAACATCCAAGATAACATCATTTATATAGTAGGTTCTGATCTGCTAGTGCATAGCAGCCATAGTGCTAAAGAGCACTCATCTTAATGATCTATTATGCTATCTTTAAGGTCAGATATAAGAGACTCTATCTCCAAATCAGAGCTACTACTAGAGTCTTCTATTTTTTGTGATGCTGCATCTTCTAATTCTTCCTCTTTTGACTACATATCTGATTCTGACCCTTCTGAATCTCTGTAGCTGTTATCAGAACCTATACTAATTTCTAATAGTATAGACACTAAGCTGGCTTGACCTAACACCTTATCACTACTTTTAGGCCATATCTGAAAGCTATCATTCTCACCACAATTGCTGCTATGTATGAAGGTGCATTGGGAATCTCTTCCTAAGAAAATATAGACCCTAATCATGCACTATATTTGACTAGGTGATGTCTGCTTAGGCCTATCTTCTATTATTACTCATTTAGTTATGGAAATGACCCTACAGTTGCTAGAACCTAGCAGACCTTATGCCATAGTCTATCTCCTCTTCTGCATAGGAGGCTTGGGCAAAGTGGCTGAGGCTCCAGAATCAGATCACATATAATACTTTATACAAGTTGCACAGTCATATTACTAACCTTTCCATATATTAGCAGGGCTTGGGCACATTGCCTTTTGCCTTCCAATCTGTGCTAGAATCCTCAACTTTTTAGTCATGTCTAAATGGGTGCTTTGAGACATAGCCAAAAAATGTGATTATTTTTAATAGAGGGATAATGAGTGCCTTTTACCAGCATAATGTCTAACAGCCTAATAAAGAGTGGGATGGATTGTAAATGACATAATAGACTGGATCTGGCTTACAGAGTTGGTGTGGTCCAGATACTTAATTAATATATCCACCACAACCTTCATCATTACTATCTCTTCTTAATAAAGACAGACTTAGAGTTGGGTTCAGCACATACTAGAGGACAAAGTCCAGGTATAAAAGAGGAAGCATAAGAAGCACTTTTATATTACATAATAGTGCTGCTTAGTCTTGGGTTTTAGGTAGTGTAAGTTACACATATTCTGCTCTCCAGCATATGAACTGTGGAAAATCTTTTAGATTATAGATAGTGTTGACTTGAAGGTCTTTAGGACATAGTCCATCACATAGTTAAAGACTACAACCATAAGCTTAAGGATCATGTTGTTATACTTCTATTTAGTTGTTAGGGGTGCCCCAGCTGGTCCACCTTACTTGTCTTACAGATCACCATTATCAAGCTGTAGTACATTCAGTCATGTAGTACTTTACAGCAACACTCTTAGGGCTTTATTATTGAAATACTGCACCTACCCTATGTGCTGAAGCTATAGTGTGGTGTCATTATACTAATGACAGCTTAAGTTATAGTAGAAAATAGCTATTAGGTCTGATATTTGTGACACTATAGCATTCTAAGAGGCTGCACTGCCATAAGGCACTAATGAAGCTAGTAATGCAGGCTATATATATTATGCCTCATCATAAAGGATCCTGCACATCTAATCTGGGATAGAATAGGCTGTAGAATTAGAACATCTAGAAGGCTTTACACATCTTAGTAAATAAGAGCTCTAGGTTGAAGGGCTGATAGTGTGTGATATTGAACTAGCCCTCTTCTAACTCTGTCTTACTGTACTGCTAGCCTATGTAGAGCCTGAGCTGACTAGCTGGCCTGTAGGTGAGGATATCTAAAGTTATGGATCCAATAGGTCTTTATATAATATGGTGCTTTTGACTGATGACTGCACTACTACTAGCTGAGATGTTATCCTTAAGGGAGAAGACTTAAAGAATAACTCTTCCAGCTCCTGCATATCTAATTTGTGTAATAATAGTCAGCCTAAGTCAGGTGATAATAGCTGATAATAGTAGCATATTAATAACAGGAACTGGAATGATATTACTCTTTATAAGCTCTCCCTTTTAAGGTCTGCTAGTACTACAACAATATTCATATACATCTCATCTCTAGATAGTGACCCTGGGTTCTGCTAAATGGAGTCTAATGACAATAGGTCTCCAGTTGCCTCCATTAGGTTGGGCAGTTATATGTCAAACTATTCCAGTAGTAAATCTGTAGGGCTAAGGTTGGGAGAAGGGCTGATTACAAAGCTAGAGCTTATTTCAAAGATGTTTTCAGATGAAAGAGGATCCTTAACTATGGTTACTAATCCTGAGGCTTATTCTCATCTGTAGATGACTGCCTTACTTGTTCTACTAAGGCTTATAGATGAAAGAGGATCTTCAGTAGTTACTGATCCTAGGGATTCTGCTAGATCAAGAGACAGGCACATTCTGAAGAGGGTTCCTAATGATAGTGTATCCTTGACTGTGGTTATTAAACCCACAGCTCCCTCTGGCCTATGGGTGCTCTTTTAGCTATCTAGTGCTTTAGTTCTTACTATCCTGTCTACCCATTCTACTAGATTCCAATATCATGCATGGGGTCCTAAGATGAACCAATATTGTACAATACCCTTATGGATTGTATAGGGTAGACCCTTATACATCACCTTCTGATGATTCTCCTTTAAGTGTTGCTTGGACTGACCCATAAAATTATAGTAGTTGCAGCACCAAACTACTGATTTTAGCAAACCCTTAACAGCTAATAGGCCATATGGTAGGCAGGGGAAATTACTATAGTTATGAAGTGGTGCTCTGTCTCCTAATAAGGTGGACAACTCTCATTATTATACTATGTGGTCCTTCATCCTGTGAATGTCACACAGGTAATAGTTAACTATTTGATAGGAGACTCCAATACTGCAATTCTTATATATAATTATGTTGTTGTCAGTATTATATTGGAGGAAGTGTACTGCATCTATGATGATAACATTAAGGATTTCAATGGTTGGCAAATATATACCAAATGTCACTATAGGGCTACTTAACAAATCAATTAAAATATGCAATGTGATGGAGATGCAGGCATACATAAACATCTATTAATAATCTAATCCCCCCCTGACCAGTATATGGCTGCACATATATGTTATGTTCTATCACATATCTAACACATCCTGCAGGCAACATTATGTATTAGGTTGCAGGTATGTCCCTTTAGGGTTCAAAAGGTTGCAAATTATTACTATTATATCAGCTCCTTAAGGCTGTCTTCAAATGTCTACTATACTTGTGCATCTCATATATGCTGATCTTGACTGTTGTGGGTCATGCTTCAGCCACTACCTATCTCTATACATTTTCAGATATGTCCTAATCACATCTTAAGAGATAACCTGCCCCTAATCCTCTTATTTTTTAGACATATCCTAATTATATCCTAATAGACAACCTGCTCCTGATCCTCCTATTTTTTAGATATGTGCTAAATATGGATTACATAATCATTAGTTCAGATATAACTGAAAAACCCCCCTATATATATCCTACAGAATTTGAAGCCTTCCAAGAATCAGCAAGTATATTCCATCCTCCTATCTATTTTTCTCATAGTTCTTCTACTGCTAGCCTTTCTGAGTGTCTCAACAAGGGCTTGTATTATGTTATCCTTAATCAATCAACTATAAGACTTTAATGAAATAATGGAGGTTCCTATGGATGCTGCTTAGTTTGTGGCTTTTGAAAATGAAGTGATTGCCATTAGAATAAGTGACCTTAGATCCTGCTCAGTTGTCATGATCACATCTAGATATAATATGATTCTTACATATATTCCCCTCTAGCTGTTGCATTCATTGAGCAATTATTAGGCTAATAATAACAATATTTGCTATATAATGACTGAAGTTGCTTGACTATTCTACTAGCACAGAGATTTTTTCCTCTAGTCTAAATTAGTGATAGTTTATACTTGATATAATAGAGCTATAATATTGCCTAATCAGGTGGATATCATGACTATATCATTACAGCAAATAGGACTGAGGCCAAATATTAGGATATATAATGTTCCCACACTTAGCTTCTAGAGTCAGGAAACTATGGTTATAATCAGGAAAGAAAATCTAAAGAGAGTTCAGATTTATGTAGAGGATTAACTAATCTAGGGCCAACTCATTCTTGCTGTCTATGGTGGGGGGTGGAAATGCAGTATAGGATATAGTATAATAGTAGGTGTTATACAATCTTCAGAAGGCTTGAGAAGTGTTTAGTGTTTTGAGACACTTCCTTACTTAAAATATTAATAATGTTATGCATATTCATAATCTATGCCATCTGAAGAGCAGTGTGATCATTAGCATCTTTAATATGTAGGTCAGCTCCTTTACTAATTAGAAAGCAGACAACATCTGTCTTCCTTAATTTAGTAGCTTAATGTAGAGCAGTTTCAAGTCCCATAAAATAGTATAACTGCTAGGAGAAATAATGGTCTTGATATATAGTTACATTAATTAGCACACCTTTCTCCAGTAGCAGCTTTAGAACATTAATCATATTATCTTTCCTCTCAATTATATGATGGAGGAGCTGGCCTTTAGTGGCATTACTGCCATATTAGAATATAAGATAGATGACTATGAGTGTGCTGGCTTAAACTGCACAGGAGAGTAGTGTCAAGTCAATTAAATATTGTTGATTTGGATCAGCTCTATACTCTAACAGCTAAGATACCATTATCTCATCATTAATAGTGACACTAAGAATACCAGTTAGTATCTTATAGGAATCTATCAGAGGTAAAGAACTTACCTAAACACTAATAGTATCTGCACACTAGAAAGCTGATTGATATTCTAACCATACTTAAGAAACATATTTAGGGAACTCTTTACCCTCACCTTCACTACTACTACAGCATAATGTTGACTTATAGGGAATCTATAAAAGAAAAGCTCCTAAATAAAGTCAGCATAATCCTACTTAATAGCCTCCATCATAACATCATAGAATTTGCTAATGTTGAAGTTGTGTAATCCAGGATGAGGGTGACATAAATCTAAAACTATATAGAATTCCTGCAGATCCCCTTTGATGTAAAGGGTATATGTTTTCTCTAGGATTACATGTGGTGTTCTAGTAGGAATCTGGAGGAAATTATAAGGACATAACAGCAGGCCTGTTAGTAGTAGACTAACATTCATAGTAGTATGGCTTGATAATATCTATTACTAAAGTGGATTGTAAGGTTGGTTAATTTGTGAATATTATGGAAGGCTGAGGGAGGTGGGATGAGATGGATTATATAGAGCATAACCTAGTTATGAGACTTTTATCCTAGATATAGTAGTCTAATAGACTCTCCTAAATATTTCTATTAGACAGACTGGACTAATCACAAATATAAAGAGATAGATCAATATCAGCTATTAGTTCATAATTGAAAATAAAAATACTAAGGTTTCAGCTAATCAGCTTATCTCTAGATAATAAATAGAACTCCTATTACATCACCCTAAGAAGGTCTTCCTTGCCAAGTCAGTTTTCTTTATATTTTTTTAAATGTGTCCTAAGCAGTGCTTATGTGCCTATGAATTAGGACACAGCCAAATATCTGCCTACCTAGACACATTATAATAAATATTAGACTATAAGAGCTGAATGCTATCTGGATGGGCTTTATCCAAGCACTCACACACTACCAGCAATAGTTAAGTTGGAATGTTAGAATACATCTAAACTGCCATACTTAATCACATGATTTCTCATACCAGTCCTAAAATAACTGGGGTGGAAGGAGTGATTATTGCCTAATTAGACTTCTTAAACACTCTAAGCTTCTATCATCCTTACTGTCTAGCTGCCCTTCTTGTGAGGTAGCTAGATCTTATTAATTCCATAAACCTATCTCTATCTCCCTCCCCAACTTCTATTATTTTATGAATCCACTCACTATTGTCTAGATAGCAGCTTTGATAAGTTATATTAAGATAGCTTATAAATACAGCAGGTCTCCTATATTATTCTAGATATCTACTTTAGTTTTCTACATCTCTCTTCCCCCCTACTTTAATCCTGGATGATGAAAAAAAAGGGAATAATAAATGCTTCATTACCTTCAGACTAAGGTCAGGATATGATAGCTTTGCTAGTCCACTATTAGTTCTTCTACTTCTATCCTAAAAGTATGATCACTCTTAATAAGCTTTCAGCTCACATCTTAATCTATACTATCTCTTACATTCTATCTTCTAGTAAGACTTAGGATATGACTTACTTGGGCACTATTAATGTCCAGACCTCAATTCTACCTGGTTAAATAACATCTCTTATAGTACCACCTTATAGTACTTCTCTAAATAGCAGTCAGTCTACTTAGTAGCTCTCAAATAATGTCAAGCTCCAGAATTTTATCTTGAAATGTGTGGCTGATAAGCTTGTTAGCTAGTTAATGCTTGGCTTTTCATACTCTCATCTAGTAGGATTGTTTGATAGAACTGGATTATATTAAGCTGTACTGCTCATACTGGTAGAGTGGGTAAGTCTGGGTCTTACCACTATTACAGATAAGGATGATCTATTTAACCTTATTAGGGAGCACCAGTAACCCAGCTGCCTCCTTATACAATTGCACATTGGAATACAAATATATACAATGTTTAAGGGGTGCCCAATTCAACTTAAAGGGAATACTGCTTATACTAGATTTGTCACAGCAAATGTAACTACCAGTAGTAAGGATTAATTACATAAGCTTATTAATGTATTTAACTAAGAGCATTCATCTTCTATTATGAGGCCTACAGTCTAGTGATCATAGGTTAGGCTAGTCAGGAATTGAGTAGTATAGATATGTAGGAGGATTGCTATAGAATATAAGGGAGAAGTGTGCCTGAAAGGTGCATATAAACATAAAGTAGCCTTCATATATAGACTAACTGTGAGTTTTCTCATAGACTGTAAGAAGAGGATACAGATGGCAACCCCATAATAGTATTATATGACCTCACTAACTATTATGCAGGAGCAAGTTGTATCTAATTAATATTAGATGCTTTACTGCAGTATCAGGCTTTGCTAGTTATATGTAGTTGCTTTTCTAGAGCTAAACCAAATGTTTAGCCAGTCTAGGCATCAGGCATAATACAGTATATGGTCAACTATTAGTCTAGACTAAGCCCAGGATCTGCCAGAGTTAGTATTAAATATCAAAAAACTAGAATATGTCCAGGATCTGGCAACATAATTAGACCTAATTAGTTAGCCCTATAAACTATACCTATTGTTACAGCTCAACAAGTTAAGGGCATTAATTTCATTTACTATCTCACCTTATTGCAAGCAAATTTGCTCCCTTACTTGCAATAAGCATTATATATGATCAACATTTACTACAATAGCCTGTTTGCTCCTTACTTACTACCCATCCAGCTCTATCTTCTCTCCTTCTAACCCCCCCATCTCTTCCTTCTTCCTTTCCTCCTTCACCATCTTATCCTTCTTATTCTTATCCTCCCTATGCCCATTCCCCTCCTGTCTATTCTTAGTAAGTCTACTCTATATCTATATGGATGAAGTTATCTGCAACCTATTAGCTTCATCTTAGACTCCCTTTTGATGCTTAAATGAGATGTATTAGAAGTGGAAACTGAGTTCTCTTTATTATGCTGACTGTTATCTTTATACTGATAGGGCTATGGTTTGTGTCTTCTCCTCCACTTACCTCTTCCTCACTATAACCCCTCTCTCCTGAGAGCTAGCTTGAAATTAAGGATATCTCTCTGCAGGAGTGTCTGTATAACTACATCATAATATAATATAACTAATTAAATCTCCTAGTTTTCTCTGTTGCTCTAGCTTTCCCTGTGAGCAAAGGCCTTAAGATAAGATGGGCTAGTGACAGAATTTGCATTTAGTACATCTTCCATCTAGCTAATTATAAATGGACTTACCTCTTACTAAGCTCTCAGTTAGCCCTGACCTGTATGTGTTAAAATCCCCCCATTTTAGACCCCATTTTACTATATGAACTGGAATTCCTAAGCCTAGCTTGCTCTGCATGCATTGTGGCAGAATGGGACCTGTCTAAGAACTAATGAGTTTTGCAGCTTCAATCCTCAGCTGCTTTATAGAATTAATAGTATGTGTTCTAGACCACTTTCTAATAACAGTTAGACTTTAACTATACAGTTAGGGTCACTAACAGCCCTTATACTAACCTTAATTATCCTCACCTAATTGCTTAGAACTAAAGATCTTTCTTTCTTTCCCTTTTTTTTCTGTCTCTCTATTCTTACCTTTTATCATTATCTCTCTCTCTACTATTTGTCATCACTTCTGTGACCACTTTTCTTTATTCTACATTTAACCCTTATCAACATTGCCCCCCTGGGGTCTGGATTGCAGATCCTTAGATCTGATATAATAAACACCTATGAGTGCATACATACAACATAGAAGCTCAGAAGACTGCCCACTTTATTAGGACCCATCTGAATTGAGGTGAGCTGCAGTAGCAACCCCCCAATTCTTTAGACCTAGCTAAATAGAGGATTGTGGGCCAGCCTATTCAGTCTGATCTAAAGAATTAGGGGGGAGTTGTGGCATCAATCCCTTTCAGGTGCATCCTAAAACATTTAGGTGGGTGGGTGGTAGGGTCTCTAATAGGGCAGCAACTGACATCTGTAAATAAGATCTCTCCTAACTATCAATCAACACCATAATGGCACCAGCTTTGAAGGGCAACCAGCTATGCAGCATAGTTGGCATTACATATAAGCATGACTTTATTCATGAGATGGACCATATCCAAATAAAGATAGCTGGTATGTTGGGCTTGGACTTGACCAATCAACTATGGGACCTCTACTTTGATACTAGCCCAGCAAAAGACATGATTTTGGCATTTATTAATAGGAATCATATACTAAAGAGCAAGCTGTTAGTGGCTCAGCATACAATAAAGCCATCAATCATAAAGCATGCTTTTAATGAAGATATCCAGAAAGCCATCTTTATAACCTTAATGCTTCAGATCAGCAGTAATAGTACTAATGTAGGCAACATCTTAGAGATTAACTGCCTCTGGTTTATTGTCTAGCTGATATAGGCTGTGCCTAAATACTTCTACTATAGTAACCTTAGGTTGCACCTGCATCTGAACTAATATAATGTGTTGTACAGCTAGAAGCTCCTTAATATGTTCTATCACATAAGTTTGGGTAAGTCCAATAAGATCCCAAAGATGTGAGCCTGCAAGATACTAGTGCAGGCACTAACCTTCTACAACCCAAATATGAATGTAAATGATGGCAGGCTGGCCACCACCCCCTCTGCCTCTAATGAGATCCCAGAATTGGAGGCAGTCTTTGGTACAAGCACATAGGATGTAAAGGAACTACTATAGGTGCTTGAGGACCATCAAGCAAGTAAGGTACAATAGGAACAGAATGAGCTGCTGACTACACAACCTGAGCTGACCTGGGTTATTAGGGATCAAATTATGATTACATTAGATACACACACAGTATCAAAGGCTTAGTGCATTAAGATGTTGCCTAATAACTAGTTGTGACTGATGGAGAATATGCTTAAATTAAATGACTTTGCAGGCAAAGGCATCATCTATAAACTGCAGGACACCAAGGTCAAGCTCTATGTTAATAAGGCTAATGTGGACTATCTGAACTGCCTGATAGCCTGAGGTGAGGCACAAGCAACAGTATGCAATGAGGAGAGCCACAATCCTAACCATAATCCTGATCTTAATCTGTATCCTAACATCTTCTAGCCCCTAGCTATGTTTGCTACTATGTGTTACAAACCCAACAGGCGAAGAATGCTGAACCAATAAAATGGGGACCAAGCACAACAAGGAGTGCAACCTGCAGGAAATGACATCAGGGAGTCATGTGACACCACATGACCAGGAACAGTATACTTGCAGTCTACTATCAGTAGCTGGATGATCACTAAGGTATACTCCAAGCTTACCCTGTGACTACACCAGAGTATACACACACAAGGGAGAATGGATATATAAGGATGCTCATTT
>NIXA01000117.1:0-11194 GCA_002242795.1 Byssochlamys sp. BYSS01
CTAGGCGCGGTGTGGCCTTCTTTTCGATGAGTTTGATTTGATCTCCCCATCTAAGTTCTGAGTCCAGCAGTACCCCTAGATATGTCGCTGTTCTTGAAGGGTTGACTGTTGTTCCGGTGATGTTCACGGCTTGTCCTGTGTCGAACTTCGTTCTAGAGCGAGTAAAGTGGATGAGTTGGTACTTTGCCGGTGAGAACTTCGATCCATGTGTTTTGGCCCAACGCTCTGCTGCCTGGTGCGCCTGCTCGAGGGCTCTACAGTTTTGTTCGGTTGATGTTCCCCGTGTGAAGAAGTAAACGTCGTCGATCCATCCTGAAGTTTGGGTAGATCTGCTGCTTGCCATTTCTAGGAGGTCGGCATTGTAGAAGAGATATAAGATTGGCGAGAGTGGAGAGCCTTGTGGGATTCCCACATGGACTTGGTAAGTGTCGGATTCCGTATCTCCCATGCGTATGGACGTCTTTCTGTTGTTGAGGAAGCTGGAGATCCATCCCACTGTATCCCCATCTATTCGTCTCTTGCGTAGGTTATGAAGGAGGCGTTCATGCGAGACGTGATCAAAAGCACCAGTCACATCTAGAAACAGGACACTAGCGACCTGCGACGGTGACATTTTCCAGGTGGTATATATTCTTTCGAGTAGTAGATGTAGAGCCTATTCGGTGGAAACTCCTTTGCGTCCTCCCAGATGTTGATTGGGTAGCAGTTTATATTCCTCAACCACGTAGCTTATTCGTCTTGCTATGATTGACTCCATCACTTTTCCCAGTGTGTTTAATAATGCCACTGGTCGGTATGATTTCAGCTGCCCATAGTCGCTTCGTCCCGGCTTCCGGAGCGTGACCGTGATGGACTCTCGAAAGTGCTCCGGGCAATAGTGTTGTTGAATGCACGTGTTGTATAGTTGTCGGAGTGGGCTGGCGATGTATGCTGAGATGTCGTGGAGAAGGTGGCTTGGAATGCTATCTTTCCCGGGAGCTTTTTTCCCTGGTAAATGTCGTATCGCTGTTATCACCTCCCTCTCTGTGATCGGCGGAAAGATAACAGGGTTTGGGTATCTGTGATCCCTGATATCCTCTAGATCTACTTCGGGGGCTGGGGGGAAGAAAGCCTGTTTGAATAGCTCCAGCTTTCTCGTTGCATCCGTTTCCATGTTGCCTTCCGGCCCTTGGAGAGGGGGGATGAACGTGGTGCGTGGTTCTCTAGGACGGGCCCATCTTGCCAGTTTCCACAAACTCTCTTCTGAGCTCGTGGACCCCGCATGAACCATTGTTTTTGTCGGAAAATGGTTATTCCACGGTTCTAAATGAACCAATCAGACTGCACGATTTTTTTTTTTTTTTTTTTTTCTAATCATACAAATCAGACAGATCAAATGGATCATACAAATCAACTTGATGATCTGGTAAGAAAATTACGATTGCTTTAAGTATAAATTTGTTATTGTTTTCATGTATTTAGTTTCAGACCTTTCAGACCCCAATAAGATTATACGTGTTTGTATTGTTTCATCCTGCATCTAGTCTAGGGTTGGATTTTGTAATTACAAAAAATTGAAATTTCATGAAATTTGCCCTCTTGAAATGTAATTTGAAATGGGTGTTGAAATTTGAAATATAAGCTAATCCAAAAGTGGTAAGATATGGATATGCTGTAACTATCTCTAGCCCCTCCAGTCCTTTTGATATGCAACCCCCTTAGGATAATAAGGATAATTCAGATTGACTGTTTACTTTGCTACAGTGCCAACCCCGACCCCACTGTTAATACCTATTCCAATTGAAATTGAAGGCATTGGTATGGGGTAGTTTGGAGCAGTATTTAGTGAAGGTTTTGTCGAAGGATTCGTTTGTGAATTTGTAGATGGATTTGAGACTTCATCCAATTCAGGACTCCATTCAGGGTTCGAATTATCAAGAGTCTCCGGAAGATATTCCTGGGCATACTTTCGCTGTAGAATTCTGTCTATTTCCTCGTCTTCTTCCTCAAGGAGCATCTCTTGAGTAATGATAGGCGGCGGATCTGCATGCAATTGTCGCTTATTGATTTGTATAAAGAGTAGCTGTGCAACACGGTAAGACTCAAGCCGATTCCGAATTTTTGTGTGCTGTAGATTTATCTGTGAAAAGGCTCTCTCTGCTGCGGCAGAATTAGCCACGGTATTATAAAGACGGCGGGCAAAGCGCCCCAGAAGAGGAGCGAATTCTGCCTATTAAGAGAGAAGTTAGGTCCTTGGTCTACAGTTTAACGGCTCAACTTACAGCTTCAAGCCAGAAGAGATTTGGCGTTTTTGCTTTCCAGCAAGAGGTATTATAAAAAGTGCCCGTCTTTTGTCGGAATGAAAGAAATTCATGCCAGGCAGAGAAGCTGGCGTCCTCGTTTTGAAGAGGTCGTAGAGTACCCTCAATGTGATTCTGAGCAGTTTGATCAAGCTTCTCTCCTGCTTTTGCAGGATTTAGATGATACGCTACCCAGTGGAGAGGTTCTAATTGACGCAATATTTGACTCTGCTAGCTAATGCCATCCAGGTAGGAAAACAAGTCATCCTTGAGAGATGTCTGAGAAGCTAGCGTTCGCAAAGACTCATGAAGACCTAGCCACCGCTGTGTTATGTCCATAATTGATGAATGGTGAGCTTCGGATTCTTTTTGCGCAATGTGAAGAGGTTTCAGGATTTTAATTAACTCCTTTAACTCCCACCAGAAGGCATGGGACTTGGCAGTTCCAACGATTTCTCGGCCCTTTGCAGTAGAAGCAGCCGGAGTAGTAAGAGCCCACTCGCAGATTGCGTCCTGGCAGTCACAGAGAGAAGTTAACATGTTATATTGCGTTCCCCATTGTGTAATGATTGAGGCGATAAGAGCCTTTCTCTGACCCCATTTCTCAATTTGCTTTGCTTGCATTCGTGTGTATTCAAGAGGAGATAGATGAAAGAAGTTGACTATTTCAAGAGCTGACTTAAAGAGCCCTTTTGCTTGTGGAACTTTTGACGCCTTAAGGTCAAGAATATCCTTCATGATCAACTGCAGGCTATGGGAGTCGCAAGGAATCATAAAAGCATGTTTGAGCTCTGGTTTCTCTGCAAGAATTTTCCAAACTGACTTCATGACATAGCAAGTATCTGTGGAGATATAATTGATCCGGTTCCAGTCAGCAACATCATCCAGTTCCAGAAGAAGACCCTGGAGTCGCTCAAAGATCCAGGTACTGATGGTAGAAGCGTCCAGGGTCGTATTTTCCATATCGTTCAGATGAAGAAACCACGACTTTGTGCGTGTGGCTACGGTCATCACAATAACTTGTTGGGGTCGGATGTTGGAAGTCTCATCTACTGCGATATTCAGAAACTTGCTTCTCCGCAGCTCTCTTAACACCTCCTCTTGTGCCGCATTATATGATTCTTCCAGCAAATCATCTGCGATTCGGTGGCGAGAAGGGATTTGATACATCGGATTCAGCGCGTGAATGAGGTTACGTATATCCTGTTGCTCAAAGAGGTTAAAAGGTCGGGCTCCAGTAAAGCAAACCTGCGCTATTAGCTGATCAATGCTCCTGGTTGATGCAGACGTAGGGAAATCAAGCAATTTCTGTCTCTTTAGGCTGAATGTATCGGGGTGCATGAGAGCTTGGGCTTTCCTGCATTTATTAACGTGCTCGCTTTGGCGTGTAGTATTTTTGGCTCGAATTTTAAAGCACCCTCGGCATTTCGCCTGCGGGACCTGCCCGAAAGTTAGCAGAGAAAAGGATTTAACTATATATGGGAAATTAATTCACCTTTTTATCGCCTTATATGATTTCAAAGCATCTCTAAAGTTCAACTTCAGAGTAATGGACCTTTTCAGCCGAATTTTGGGCCATTTTGGTGGTGACATATTGGCAACTGAGAATGTAAGTGTTAACAGGATATATATATTTTGAAGATTGTTGCCCTTAGATACGTAGATATTTCTTGATAAGGGTGGAACTGGCAGAATCTTCGAATACCGACTCTCATTGGCGTAAATTGGCTCACCGCTTAGGATGACTAATCAAGTTTAAACCGCTTGAAATGTAATTGTAACGGGGAAAAAACGTGAAATTTCAAATTACCGTAACGAATTTGCCGATTACGTTATTACACCATCCCTAACCTAGTCCCAATTCCGACAGTTTTGTACAGTCACGAGACCATCCTAATTTCAATTAGTGTTTCGGAAAAACGCTGACAAGGCCTGTCACGGTAACACCTGACATGACAAGGCTCGTCACGGTCACATTCTTGACAATTTGCGTAATAAAAGTGGGTCATTTTAAGGTATATAATTGGATAGATTTTATATATACCAATAAAAATTGAGGAAAATTTCTTGGCATGATATTTTGAGGTATTTTTAACTACCTAAAATGGGACTAGGGGGTTATATAATCATTTAGTGTTGACGCAGAGCCTTGAAATTTTTGTCAAACTTGACAAAAAATCGTGTCATGTCAGAAGTGGGTCCTGACAATACGTCCTTCTCACATGAAAGACTCAAAAAGTGGATGCCCTAATGACAGAAAAGGAACTAAATATCCGGTCCTCCAAGTGACGCTACTTGACCCCAGCCATTACCCCGGATTACTGGGCACCAGTGAATATCAATTTCCTATCTGGTACATGGCTGTTTATGTATTGATGACTGCAATGGGTACTATAAAGGGGATCACTCTATCTTTCAAATTCTTTCAAATGTTTTGACTCGCATACGAGATATTTTTGTCTTCTATGTGTTGAACGCTCAGTGTTCTAACATCCCTTTTAACAGTTGTCACGAAAAACGACTTTTTTTAAACCCGTTTCAATTTAGACAGTTTTACGAGTGTCCATATAAGGCAATGAAAGGAGCCAGAATGCGACAAAGAACGGCTTGTGATCGATGTCGAGCAGGGAAACGGCGCTGTAACGCTGTTAGAGGGCTGCCATGTGTCAAGAAAAAACATCAAAAGATGAGAGCTATAATCTCTGAAAGTCAACAGCCCAGGCAAGCTTTCTTTTTCACATCTTTTTCTGAAAATATATATACTGCAGACACCTGGATATTTGACTAAACTACTGACACGGCTTGGAGATAATTAGATCACAGGAAAATATCAATCAGGATTATGCTCTTGAAGGTTTTTCTGATATCGAGATGTCCCTTAAGTCTCGAAAGCCCGATATTCTCAGCAACGACAGAAAATTTTTGACAGGTTAGATCCATTTAGAAATAATAGAAAGAATTGACACGAGTTGATTATCCTTCTAACAAGACTACAGGCCAGGAACCTGATAGAGAATGCTCATACAAGGCATTTCTGCCAGGTTTTGCACAGCCATTCCCCAAAATTACAAAAGCAGCAGTTGATATGCAACATCTTTACGAAAATGGGTGTTTCAATGTCCCGAGTACTGACCTGCAAAATTCTCTTTTATGGACATTTGCCAACTACATATTGCCTTCTATTCCGGTCGTCGATACACAATATGTGGAAAGCATCATCGACTCCCAGAAACGTGAGCAGGGTGATTTGAGTTTGCTCCTTTATCACTGTATTATGTTTTCGGCAACACGTTATGTACGGGTGCAAGACCTCATGGACGCTGGGTTTTCTACTAGGAAAGAAGCATACGATGTCTTTTTTCAAAGGGCAAAGGTATGAAAGTGAATATATTTCAAGAGTAAAGCTAATATTTGCTCAAAAAAAAAAGATTCTGTACGAATCACATTACGAGTCTAACGAGCTTGTTATTTTGCAGTCCCTCCTTTTGCTGGTATACAGTCATGACCAGACAGATATGACACAATGCCAGCACTGGATAGATGTGTGTGTATCAGTGGCTACAGGATTAGGACTCTTTCAGCACTGTCTCGCAGATAATTACCAAAAATTTTCCCCAGGACAAAGGCTGTTAAAAAGAATTGGCTGGGCGTGTTTTATGCAAGATTGTTTAATTTCTCTTGCCTCAAGACGTCGACCGACAATTCGGAAAATTGGTTTTGAGCTGGAGTGTCTCAGTGAAGAGGACTTTGATGCTGTAGAGTCATTTGAGCTATGCTCTGAGAAAGACTTGGCTATACAAAAGGATTTGATCCGTATATGCGTTGCAACTGCCCAGTTGTGCATCTGCATCAACACGGTACTGGAAATTCGAGGCAATGAGAATAATCAAACAAGGCAAATCTCAGAATCAGTTGAGTGTATTGCATCATCACCACAGTCCCAAAGCTCTCGGCCAGGCGATACTCTCCAAATCTTGATGTGCGATATAAATCTGTGGGCGCACTCCTTACCAACATCCTGCAGGTATCACCATCCCTTAACGAAAAACCACGCTGCTGAGAATCCAAACTTCGTTGTTTTTGTGCAGCGTTGTGTTCTTCACATGACTTATTACACTACCGTCTCAGTCTTGTATCATTCCAAAGGGTTCGTTTTGACTGACAGTCGCATCTATGATGCTGCGTTTCAAATCACTACAATCGCAAATTCTATACATGCGAGGAGATTAAACAACTTCTTGCCTTCCTCGGGAGTCACCGCGATATTGGTAGCTGCGATAATACACATTTCTGGTATGCAGCTTTCTTCTTTCTCACAACAACGTGATATTGCAGCGAAAGGCCTTTTGTCATGCATCGAGGTGATGACTGGGCTACAGGAGATGTTTCCAACTGTCAAGGCGGCAATATCCAAATTGACCAACATGGTACCGAAAACTTCACCTACAAAGAGTCATTTCTCGGAAGATTGTGAGTCTACTTCTTCCATCGGCTTGGGATCCAGGGATTACGGCGGCTTCGATTCTCGTTGTTTGATTGATTATGAGACGCCAAAAACAGATATCCTGCCCTTTGACTTGCGTCATATCTTCCATGGCGAGTCTGATGAGTCCATGTTGGTCGGACAGGAATGGAATTTTGAAGATTGTACGGCATTCTCGACCGGGCCATTATCCTGTACCGGCCCTATCTTTGGGTGCACAAACACTAGCCTGGATAACATGTATCTCACGGGCGCTTGTTCAGATTATTTCAAAGACGGATTATGGCCAGAAATGCTACCAGATGCTGCATCATTCAGTCTTTCCTAGTACAGAATCCACGTGGTTGATAAAAAATTAACTGTCCTTTACCGGAGAAGAAGCCCAGGCCCTTATATAAATGATAGCATCTGAACCAAATACTTCTGAAAAAAAAAAAAAAAACAGTAACATCAAGGAATAACAGTATAATGGAGGTGATCTTCGACCAGATCAAACCACAATCCGTCGTGCCCAGAATGCTTGGCCATCCTGACATGGTTCACAAATCCACGAAGTCTTGACATGCAAAGACTCGGTATCATAAACCTACTCAATCTTTCCAAGAGGCCTTCACCAAGACCTTCAACTTCAAGCATGGAAATGAACACCGGAAACATTATGGGGAATGCCCCGGCACCGTCCTGCGCAAACCCAGCACAAGAAGCTGAGATTTCAGAAAGTATGCACATGGCATAATGCTGCGCAATAGTATCCCGCACACCAAGCGGATATCGTAAGCGATGAATGACTAGCAATCCTGCTAATCGGTAGACGTTGGCTTGCGTCAACATCATTTGCACCTCGGTCTTGTCATACATAGAAAGGAGATCAGGAGGTAAAATCGGCGTCCAATTTTCAATACTCTTTGCTATTTCGGAGTAACAGTCTTGAGAATGATAATCTTCATCCGTCGTCGTGGCAGAGTCTGGATAGATTCCTGTCGTCGCGGACTTTGCAGCACAACTTATCTCGCAAAGGTCATATAAAAGAGGCAAAAGGGTAGAGCTCACACCCATGTAGCGATCAACAATGACTCGATTTTGGACGCTAAAGCGAATCACGGGCACTTTCCGGTAAACCAGGCAGCATACCGTATCCATAATAAGCGGACAGATGGTCATGGTATCAAATGTAGGCTCTTGTAGTAGCAACGGATACCACTGACTCGCTGATATGAGTGCACTCTGAACAATAGAATGTGCCGGGGATGTAAATGTGTCGGTAAGAATCTCAAATACAAATAGGACTTGACCAAGAAGCAGGATTCCGATTGCGTCTTGTGGTTTTGCCGGTTTCATGTCGCGTAGACACTGTAAAGCCTTTGCGCCGCGACATAAATCGGGAGTGGTCCAGCAGAGACGAGCAGCTTGACAGTGGGCCACGAGCGCCATGAAAGCTATATATCCGTCTGTTACAGTCGAAGCGGACTGCGATAGGATAGAGTAAATCGAGATCTGGAGATCATGTATAAAGCTGCGCCCCATGGCAAAGGGTATGTGGATGACGGCGAATTGTACATCGTGCGTCACGATGCGCATCGCGTCGGTAGTTGTTTGGAGTCTGACGTGGGATCGGAGTATCTCATCTAATGCTTTTGCTGGCGGCACAATTATTTGCTCATTGTCGTCTTCCTTTTTTGCCTCTTCTTTTTCTCGAGTCCGCGGTCTACTGTGACGGATCACGAAGGTAGAACAAGGACCGCAGCGAGTATTTTCTGTTTCGGCTGTATTGTTGTCTCGCTTGTAGTCCCAGATGTGCAGGTTCCCATGCAAAAATGTCTTTTGATTTGGCCTCCGGCCCATTCGTCTCTGCTTGCGTGATATGCAGCAAGTGAAGTTCAGGTAGCGGCACCGGGTACATGCTTCGTTGCCCTGCGCAAACGAGCATTTCTCTTTATTCCAATAACACCGGTCACAAGCTTTCGATACCATTCTGTTGGAGGAGGACGCAATATGAAATTAACTTGTTGTGCAACTCGTGGTATGCAGAATGTGCTGCTTTAGTGATACAGTGTATAGCACCCCATTTTGTATATGATGCGAGTTAGATGTATAAAACATGGTCTTTGACCTATCCATGCGGAGAAAAGAGGTACACTAGCCGTGGCACCACCCACCCGCCGCACCCGCTCTGTGCGGCGGGTGGGTGGTGCCACGGCTATCTTGCAAAACCGGCGTCCGCATTGAGCGGTAATTATTTGTTTTCAAACCCTAAGAATAATTGCACTAGTCTATATCGGGAAAGCTCCGGAACAATAATGTTACTGTAATATAATTTTAGACGGTAATACAATGAAATAATACGCACCGTTATCTAACAGATGATCTTCGTGGAAGATTCTATGCAAACCAGTCAAACTCTGAGGAAAGCTGCCTAGCAGACGTGGCATGCTGTTCACACTCTTCCTGTCCTTATTCTACTCATCCTGGTGACCAAATGCATGATGCAAGAACTAGGTGGACCTATATCAATGACACTGTTCATAATTCTCCTCAGCTTGTCTGTATCAGGATACCCACATGCAAAAGACCTCCGCGTGAAAACTAACACCGCATGGTTCTGACGTCAGGCTCCTCGGTGGCATTTATTGCGTCGAGGACAGCACTAATAACGCTGCCTCCCAATATACCGCATGGGAACGAACTCCTTCGTATGCCCCCACCCCAGGTTACTTTGGCCGAGGGTCTACGCCATCTGAATATTGCCTTTCCCTAAACCGTTCAATTGGTGGACGCACCACTCCCTCAGGTCATTCCGAACCCCGCCACCTCGGATTTTCGGAGGAGTGTGAATACCGTGAGGGTATAAACGGAGACCCGCCGTCATCAATAAGTTATTTGATCGAGTGGAAGGTGACCCTCAATAATCGGAAGAACCTGACAAAAGATACTGAACAACATCTGACCCGAAGACCCAGCTCGTATTGGCAAAAGATAAAGGAGAAAGCTGAAAATGCTGTTCAACGAAAAATAAACAGTAAACAACGGGTAAGGGTGGATGATACGACAGTAGTGGTCTGTGTAAATGATCGCTCACAACGTGATCTTACTAAGAACTTCGAGAAAACTAATGTTGATTGGACAGCTATAGAGAGGCAGCTCTTGATGTGGGAAAATTTGTTCCTTATGGGCAAGGAACTCAGGCTGTCCATCACTATTAATTACGTAGAAGACAATAATTCTCTCGCAACCACCGACAAAAGAGGAAACACCTCAAGAACCAAAAGGATGCTAGGCGAACGAGATGCAGAAATTGACGCTGAAAAATTTTCCTCTGGACAGCCAGATACCTGGCGACGTGTGTACCGGACGATGCGTTGTCCCGGCCGACCGTGTGACCATGATGGGCAGTTCTGCTGGCTAGATCCAGTGGACAAAAAGCACTATAGATTGAACACAATTCATCTAAGAAAGCTCGTCGAGTACGTGGAAAAAGACGGCTTCTCACGATGATATTCCTTTCGATATTCGGCAACAAATATACGATGAAGAGCAGGAACAACGTAAAAAGAAGCAGAAAATCTCAAGCCATCCGGAGAGTGGATCCACGTGCCCGCTAATCAACATCCATGTTCTCCCTTCATCTCAGCAATTGGCGACGTCACGAGCAGATACTGAAACTTCTTGCACGTAAACCCACAGAAAAGCCTGCTGTTGATATTCCCGGCCTCCTCGATGTAGCGGTTGAGGAATACGCTAATTGGCATCTATCTCGGGTAAGCTCTGCAATCTTTAAAGAGAATATTCGGAAGGCACGCGACGTGACACTGGCACATTGCCTTGATCTTAAACAAATCCATGATCACATAGATCCAGACTTCTTTGTCAAGGAAGGTGTGAAGATCGGTGCTTCCCGCAGGTGGATTAGCGATATTCCCCTATGGATTCAACACTGTGACAAGAGGAAAGCAAGGGAGGAAGAAGTTTGATATATATTGTTACTCATATCCTGTAAAGACCGATATAACCTGCTCTCAAGGCTTTTCAATATTACTCAGATTCGTTTCTACAGTAGACTACTCTAAGAAAATCAAATAAAAACTAAGCATGAGAATGAAAGAGGAGGGGAAGAAGCGATTCCATGGCTCTGGATACCTCAAAGAAAAAAAAGCTAGTCCTAATTTTGGGTCTGCCATTGTTCCCCAGTGCCAGAACACCATGGCCATCACGGTAACTAAGTTAGTGCAGTGTTATGACGAGAGATGGATTCTTCCAGGTCAGCGATGGCTCCAGTGTGAGAATATCGAACACTAAGGCTGAATCCAAGATTATTTAATAGCCCTGCCCGTTTCAACGCGGTGGATTACGGACCTGAGATATATGGCCTTTTTATGAAAATCATTTTCACCGCGCTGACCTAAAAAGTATTTAACACACCCTAACAAATCAGTTA